>PVJA010000399.1:0-44145 GCA_004027025.1 Myocastor coypus | reverse complement strand
GAGAAGAAATGGGAAAACACTGCAACAAAATAGTCAAGAAAACTTCCGACATTACCAACCTTATCATGACATGCTAAAAAAACCAGCAACCAACCATCAAAACAATGGTACAGAAACAAGATATATCTCAAATTAAAACTAATTTTTTTTTTTTTGTCTTTTTGAGACAGGGTCTTGCTATGCAGTTCAGGCTGGCCTTGAGCTCACTTTTGTAGCCCAGGCTGGTCTCGAACTCGTACCAATCCTCCTGCCTCAGCCTCTCGAGTGCTGGGATTACAGATGTGCGCCACCACGCCCGGCTAAATTAAAACTAATTACATGAACCCAAAACCATGAAAAAAAATATATCCGTTAGAGAGAGGCAGACAATCCATTTTGTTAATCTGTATCTATCTTCCAGGCTGGGCAGAATGCGGATTGAACCAATATCCAAATATTTCTGTTTTATAGGATGTTTTAAAACATGAATATTTAAAAATTCATTATTTCTCAGACAAATGAAGCAGCATGAGTTTTTGGAATCTTCATTGTAAAGGGTGAGTTGCTTGAATTTTTCAGTTCATTTAGAGTTGAATAGAGCTCAGATAGCTTGATTACTTGAACCTTGATTATAAATCATCCTTTAGTACACAAAAATGGAGTTCCAGCTATGAAACCAGGAGTGAGTCATACTGGGTTGGTCAGGTGTGTAAAGATAATCATTTTAAAGAAAAAGAGTTTGAAGTATGATTTTCACCCTGAAGTGCCTTCCTGACTAACCTATGGGATGCACAAAGCAAGGTGCCTAGAGAATTACAAATACCCAGAGAGGATATTTTAGACATTGAAAAGGGGGAGAGGGGACTTGGGGAGGTAGCTCAGTAGAATAAATGCTTGTCTGTCAAATGCAACGACCCGAATTCAATCCTTGGTTCCACAAAAAAAAAAAAAAAGGAGAAGAAAAATCTTACTTATGATTTATGTAAAATTTATGTAAATAACTACATTTTTAAACTTCTTTCAGATCGTTATATAATTCTTCCTATAGCTGTGATATTTTTCTTTCTTTTTGCATTTTAGGGAAAGTTTTACAGAGGGTTCAAGATCTTACTACTAGATTGAACTTGTAGTGATTCACTTATTTACAGCCTGCCAAGAGCTGGGATCACAGGTGCAAGCCACTACACACAGCCTCAACTGCCATCTCAGTGCAACCTGGGGGTGGGGCCAGAGGCAGGCCCAGGGATCAACCCCCACACACACACACACACATGCTTTAATCTGCTGAGCTATTTGGAGGGCTTTAGTATTCTATGTGTATTGAATGAAACACTACTCATCTGATAAAATTTTTTTAAAGCGTTCTCAATCCCTAGTATCTTGAAAATAGTGCAAACATTACTTTTAGAGTTTTGTGCTAATAGACAAAAATGAAAGGCAACTTCTCCCAAAACTTTTGTGCTCTATGTACAATAACTTTTGTCATTGTCTTAGTTACTCTCCTATCCTTGCTGGGACAAACACCCAACACTCAAAATGAAGGAAGGAAAGGTTTATTTAACTCACAGTTACTGGAGATTTCAGTCCATATTCGGCTGGCTCCAAGGCAAGTGGTACATGGCAGAGAGCAGAAGTTCATGGTGGCGGAACAGCAACAATGGTGACAGAGGCAGCCGACTAAACAGCGCAGCAGAGCAACAGCACTAGTCTGTCTCTCTTTATATCACATTCAGGCTCTCTGCCTCAGCCTATCCACCTTAGGCTACACCCATAATCCCACAAGTACTTAAAACACATAATACCAGGGATCATGGATCAAGTCTCAAACTCTAGATCAGTACTAAGACACATAATCCCAGTGACTCATGAGTCAAGTCTCAATCTATAGAAGGCCCCACTCAATGACTGCCTGAGGCTTTGAAGGGACAACCAGACATAAACCATAACAGTCATTAAAAGCATTTTTAATTTTGGGAAACAATGTAGCAATTAAATTTTTAGCATTTTTTGTGGTTAGCCTCTGATGCAAAACTTGCAATCATTAGTTCGGGTCATCATGAAATCCTAGTTCATTCATTCTTTTTTTTTTTTTGTGCCAGCAGAACCAGAAATTGAACTCAGGCCCTTGTGCTTGCCAGGCAAGCACTTATTCTACTGAGCTATCTCCGTAAGCCCTTCATTCACTTTTTATTGCTTTAATTTTGTTATTACAGTGGCCCAATATGCAATGCCTAATTCTCTAAAACTTCTTTCATATTTGCTCCTAATTTCTTAAGTGTATTTTAGTACGGGTTCTCACTATGCAGCTTGGACTCCTAGTGATCCTCCTGCTTTCAACCTCCCCAGCATTGGGATACAGTACCTCACCAGGTCTCAGTAGCTGGCTCTGCACAACCTGAGGACAGGACCAGCTCAGCATGTGATGCCAGAACTCTCCCGGTCCCTGTGCTTGCCTAAGCAGGCTCCTAATCTTCTGAGCTATCTTGCTGGCCCATATTTGTTCTACACTTTTATTGTTCTATTCAAATCTCTTATTTGACCTGCATATTTGATTGTGCATTTAGAAAAGCAATTCTGACAAACTATGGTATGTGTCCAAAGATTGTACTTATAACATTTGTGTTTCTCTCTCTCTTTTTTTTTTTTGTCTTTTTGAGACAGGGTCTTGCTATGCAGTTCAGGCTGGCCTTGAGCTCATTTTTGTAGCCCAGGCTGGTCTCGAACTCACATCGATCCTTCTGCCTCAGCCTCCTGAGTGCTGGGATTATAGGCATGTGCCACCACGCCCGGCCCAGCATTTGCGTTTCTACAAGGTATATTCCATTTCAAAAATCTTCATAATATTATAGTCTTGTGATTTCTTCTATATGACAAGTTTTCTTGTAATTTATTCTAGTGCCTCTAACTGATTAGTGGACTGAAAAATGATCTCCTAAAAATATATAGTCCCCAAACTTGTGAACATGTGGTATTAAAAGGCCAATATTTTTGTACTTATGTTTAAGATGAATGACAGCTCAAAAGGAAAATTTTCCAGCAATTCTATGTGGGCTCAGTCTAGTCTCGTGAGCCTACTATGGAGAGAGAATAGAGAAAAATAGAATTTCAAAAATGAAGAATTTTGTGTAGTGAAAAAATCTGGGACATTTTTGCTGATTGTCTAATATAGAGCCCACAGGCACAGAGCAAAGGAAGATTTTGGAAGCAAAAAGCAGGTCCCAACTGCCTGCAAGAAAGCTCCTGGATCATCTAACACTGCAAATTGGATTATGCCTTCAGGCGGAGGGAGCCTAGAAATATGTTTTCCTCCAGAGCTTCTGGATGAAAGTTCTGAACTATGGTTACCTTAATTTTAGCTTTGTGAGATTCAAAGTAAAGAGTCTGTCAAACACAACCAAGCTTTTGATTTACAAAACTATGCAATTATGAATTTAGCTTGTTTAAATTGATAAATGTTTGACGATTTGTTCCAACAACAAGGATGAAGAATAGATTTACTGCCTAAAATATCTGCAATATTTAAAAAGATAGGAGGTGAAGAATAACTAATGAAGAAGAAATTTAATAATAACCTGAGTACTGCTTGCAAATTGCTTGTATTGGGAGCAAACCTCAAGAGCAGTCTTTATTCGTAGTGTATTTCCAAGGCAATGTGTTTGAATGTGAACATTGACTCTGCTTTCAGTAGTAACAAGTGAGGAGAGGTTGTGAAGTCTACACCTCAGTTACTGTCAGTAAATGAGTCATTACCAACAGACTTCAGTTCTCACTTTCCAACAGGAAAAAAGTGTGAAAGACTCATCCAACAAGAGCTGCTTTTATTTCCAAGCAAAGGCATCAGGAAATCTCTTGTTTCTGCCATAGGTCCCTCTACTACAATGTGTTGGCTTATGCTTTTGACAACTTCAAAGATGATGACAGAATAAGTGCAACATTACATTTCAGAAAGCTCTTCCTTTTAACTTGGGATTGTCCTACCATTTCACCATCTTCTGCCTTAAGGATCAAATTTCACTACTTAGTCATTTTTAAATGGCTCTCCATGATACTATTGTAATGGGTAAAATAACAAAAATAATGAAAACAAGCTAAGTATATGTCTAATTATGTTTTAAGTTTAGGGAAATACTTAAAAATAAGGAAAAATAGATTTTGTCAACAAATGAAGTGATTTTGAAAAAATGTTTTGGCAATCTGTCAAAACCTAATTGTCATGTGCCTTTCTAAACTGTGACCCATTCTTTTCACAGCTGAAAAATGTTTATTCCTGCATGGCAATTATTTTTTTATACACTTTAGTTAAACCACTTCCTTTTACAATGCCTCTGAAATGACTCAGATAATTAAAAAACACCATCAATGGCTTTAGAATTATTCAGGGCATGGAAATATACAGAGCAAACATATTGCATTACCATAAATGAATAACTATAATTTCATAAACACATAATTTTTAGGATGATTATAGTTCATAAAGAAATGGAGATTCCTACAAATACTAAAATTAAGATCTCTACCTTGTCTGTAATTTTCTTGTACCATTATTTAACTTTTTTGCCTTTAATTTGTTCATGCATACATATGACACATATTCAGCATGTATTTATTATGTTAGATAGGGATCTATATTCTGGAGCTATACTGAGCATGTGCCCTGTCTTCACTGAAGTCTCACCAGTCATCATGGAATATGTAAAGGGCTTTGAAAGGTTTGTGTGCATATTTCATATTCCAAATTATGACAACATTGTGTCAATCTTTAAATGATAAAGTAGCGATCTTAATCCCCCTTAAAAATTGTTACAAAAAGAAATAACAAATAAATAAAGCATGCAATAAAATCTTGTGTAGAACATGGTTTGAACATATTACAAATGGCTTAACTCAAATGAGAGAATATTATTTTTTCTCATATTGCTGCCGGAAAATGAGAGACAGGAAAATGTTAAGTAACTATCCTGAGGTCACTCAGTGCGACCCAGTGGAGTCTGGGCTCTAACTCAGAAGTTCCCCATTCCCTGTGGTTGGGCCACAAGTTCATAGCCACTGGCTCATCGCAGCTTCCGGAACAGAGGAGATTTCCAGTAAGCCCTAGAGAGTGTTAGGCTGCCACATCAATGTGGTGCCTGCAGAACCCAGGGTAGAGGCAAGGTCAGTAACCAGGAGTTCTTACTGCTTTAACCTTTGCAACCATAAGGAGAAAATTCATATTAGGCATGTCTTTCAAAAAAAAAAAAAAAAAGCACGAAAGATAAAGGGGGAAACTGCTGTGGTCTAAACTGTCATGGATGAAAATTCAGGAAAATTAATTCTTTTCCCCAGTAGAAGTCATAAAATAAAATATAGCACTCCTAGAGACAGTGTTCTGACTTTTTTTTTTTTTTTTTTTTTTTTTTGCTTTTTCACAAATTCAAGATGAAAAAGTACCAAACTCCAAGTGAAAATTAGAGCCAGGCCAGGGAAAGGCTGTAATCCGGGAGGCCCACAGGCTGAAAATGTCACAGACTTAAACAGTTAAGTCCAGGAGCTTGAAGACAAATTGATTTGGACCCAGGTACAGTGCACTCAGTTCCAAAAACTCCACCCCACAAAGTGCAAGGTTCCCTGACTTGACAGATTACAGTGAGCATGGGTGGCCTCAGAAGTTGTGAGTGGAAAACAAAATTAAATGCTTTTAAATCAACTCAAGCAGTCGGATTGCTAACATTCAACACATGAGAGTAATAATACTTAGAACTTACAATGCGAGAAAATAAGGCATGTCTCCAGACGACCCAGTTCTACAAGGAGAATAGACTCACACTGGAAATCCCTGAACTGCCCCTGTGGCGTTAAGAGAATCGCAAGAAACATCCGTTGTGGGGTGAGATGTTCCCACTGAACTCCCACTATGCAGACATCTGATGGAAAGAGGGCTCCTATTTAACAGATATGTACGATCAGTGTGCAACGAGCTTATTCGCTACAGCCTTTGTCCTGATGAAGCACCAGTGTAGCCACAGAAAAAAAGAGTTCCCTGTCTTCATAAAGTCTACGCATAAATCACACTTAATTAACTCAAGTTAGGCAAAGTGGTGCAAATCACCTGCCCTTCATTTCCCGCCTCCTTTCTCACTCCTTTTATTCTCTTCTTTTCCCCTTTTCTCTGTCTCCCTTCCTTTTTTTTCTCTTAGTCCCTCTCTACCTCTCTCTCTCTCTCCTTCCATCTTTCATTTCCTTTGTTCTTCATGGCCACTAAAGTTTCTAACTTGTTTGAACAATTTTGCTTTCAACCAGAATAACTAAAATAATGGAAACAATAACCAACAGTATCAAAATTTGCCTTAGCAAATACTTGATTATTACTTGCCCTAATCAGTTGTTGAAGGGTCAGGAAAAACGTTCTTTTACAACTAATAATTTGGTATGACTACAGACAGGGCCCCATGCCAGGAGCTACTAAAGTTGAAAACATAGTTGACCTATAAAACATAACATTAATTTTAGAAATATGCCCAACATTATATATGCACATGGAAAAATAAGGGTTATAATTGTTATACTTTCTTCTTTTTCTTTAGTCCTATCAAAGGCTTGGACAGCATATATTCTGAAAAGGGAAATCAACTACTTAAATAAAGCAATGTCATACATAGATATTATTAGTGTGAACAAATATATTTATCCACATAATTAAATAAAATTGTAGCTGGGCATGGTGGCGCAAATCTGTAATCCCAGCACTTGGGAGGCTGAGACAGGAGGATTGGTGTGAGTTTGAGACCAACCTGGGCTACAAAAGTGAGCTCAAGGCCAGCTTGAACTGCATAGTGAGACCCTGTCTCAAAAAGACAAAAAAAAAAAAGATCCCCCCCAAATAAAATTGTATCTTAATTAAATAAGATCTTTTACTAGTAAAAATTATAGGTATTAAAATAGAAGGCTACTTGTCACATATTGGGTGTGGAATAAAAGAAAATGAGAAATTCCAATAATCACACACACTCACCATACAATGCTATCATTTGTGTAAATTTTATTACACAAAAATTTACTTGTGTAACTGTATTCTGAAAAGATACATGAGGCACAGGAAATTTTGCCATATGGGGTATAAACTGAAAAAAAGAAAAAAAAAAGATGTCTTTCACTAAAAGCTTTTTGAAATTATGAAATTTGAAAACATTTTGAGCAGTAGTCTTGACTCAATATTGTCACTAAACGTTTTTTCTCTTTGTGACTACACCAGTCATCTTAAACCTGACGTGGGCTTCGCTGCTAAACACTAAATGTGGTTTTAGTACCAAGGTTGGCCAAAGACTGACAGAAACCCTGGGGTTTGCTTCACAGTTAAAAGTCAGGAGTCCTGATGGCTGGCAAGGATTTTAACCTCCCTTGAGTGCATTTTGGAGTGGCGCTAGCTCAGACCGGATGTGGCACAGTTTGACGACAGCTTAACGTTTCATGGATCATCACATCCAAAAATCAGGCACATGTTAGTATTTCTTAAGGTTGGCAATTTTATTTTTGAAAATTACCAAATACTGAAGGCACAGCAATGCCTCTGAAAATCCCCAAAAGTCATAGTGTTTATGGAGTAGTTTCTGAAAGAAAACACAAGGAAGCATAATAGAAAGTCATATGTATCTCATACAGCATTGGCCACAGCCCTTGCTGAAATTATAGCTGTAAAACACAATATAGACACTTGTACTAATTCCAAATTTGGTGCCTAATTAAGCATCATTAATGATTATTCAGGGAATTCTTTTTCTTTGGATAGTTACTCTTTATTTATTAAATAACAATAAAACAAGAGCTTCTCTGAATAAAAATTTTGAACATCAGCTTCCTTGTATTTCATATACTATAAATGTCCTTCAAAAGAAATATCATTTTTTAAATTTACCAAGTTAGACCAAAGGATTTATCTTAAAACTTTAATCTTGAAATTCTAGTGAAGTTCCATGTTGTGTTTTCCTTTGCTTTGCATCACATAAACGCTGGGATAATTCCTGAAGGCAAAATGAACCACAGAATTCTGGATCCAACTTCAAAAAGGTAAACCATGGAAATATCGCTGCAGTATATAGTTATGCAGAGCATTCCTTCTAAATAACTAATGTTTCTATTCACATAATGGTATTTTTCTTTAAAAAGCAGAGCAGTTTCTAATTTTTAATATGGGGAAATATTTGAGTTATTTGCTTGTTTACTTCATCAGAGTGAAAATGAAAGCTCTACTATTTGAATGTTAATACTGAAAGAAAAGTCTCAGGCAACCTGCTCGGGTCCCCCTCCTGTTCCAGGTCTCAGACACAAGCTTTGTTTCTTCTAATAAATCTCTTCTACTCATAAAAACAATAAAAAAGAAAAAGAAAAAGCCAGGTGTGGTGGCGCACGCCTGTAATACCAGCACTCAGGAGGCTGAGGCAGGAGGATTGGTGCGAGTTCGAGACCAGCCTGAGCTACAAAAGTGAGCTCAAGGCCAGCCTCAACTGCATAGCGAGACCCTGTCTCAAAAAGACAAAAAAAAAAAAAAAAAAAAAAAAAAAAAAAAAAAAAAAAAAAAGAAAAGAAAAACCTGTCCCTGATGTGCTGCTACAAATAGTGCAAACTTTGGAAGTAAATCTTTCTTATAATCAGATGGTTTTGTCCTAATCATCTTTCTTTTGGTAGCTTGCTATCATGAAGAGTAACTTTAAAGAGATATTAGGAAATGTGTTTCCCTTCTATTTCTGTAAGTAGTTTTTCTTTTCTATTTATGCATATTAAGAAATGTAGAGTATCCTGTCTCAGCCTAATTCTTTCATCTCACTTCTGAGTCCTTATTTTTTTGATGCTGCCCCTATATATATCTTAAAAGATTTCCCTGGTACCATGAACAGATACATCTAAATAGTGTTCTTAAAGACATTGAGAAAATTCAGCCTTTTAATATGTAAACATTTATTGTGTTTTAGAAGAGTTGTGATATTAAAGAATCTTTTGTGAGTAGTGGAGGATATTGTCATAAAATGAGCTATGTTCTGTTACTCCTGGAGTGGCTTCTGGCTGCAAGCAAAGCCATATCTTTGTGGGTGGTGTTATTCTGCTGATATTATGATTGACTATTATTAGCTTCTTCTTCTATCCACTTGAAAATTAAAAAAAAATAAACAGCGTGCAAAATGTTAATTGTTTTGGATGTATTTGCTAACCATGGTATGGTGGCCCACTCTTATAATCCCAGAACTTAGGAAGCTGAGGCAGGAGGATCACTGTGAATGGGAGGCCAGCCTAGGCTACAAAGTGAGTGCAAAGCCAGGCTGAACTACACAGAGAAAGCCTGTCTGAAAAAGACGATGAGAGGGCCACTGAGCTAGCTCAGCAGACTAAAGCACCTGCATAGGCAAACTTGGGTGAGCACAGGACTGTGGTTGGATCCTTAGCAGCACGTCACACCAGGCCTGTCTCCAGGACAGGCTTGGCAACCACAGGTCCTTCCGAGTGGTGCAGTCCTATCATTCCAGCACTGGGGAGGCTGAAAACAGGAGGATCAATATGAGTTCAGGCTATGTAGTAAGACCCTGTAACAATCAAATACATTTTAAAAAATAGTAATAGTAACGATTATTTATTATTTTGTTCCTATTGAATTCACTGAACTTATTTCCTAGGTCCCCATGACAAAAACCTTGCCAGATGCAATCATTATTTCTGTGTTTTAATTCTAACTTTGGAGACAAGCTGTGCCACCATGGCTAGAATTTTCCATCTCATCTCTGTCAAACTACCATTTCACAGTGTTCATCCGACACTAAAATTGCCACATACTTCAACCTCCCTCTTCTTATATATGGGCTCACTCTGGGGCTCAGAAGCCCTATTCAGAAGAGCTGGATCCACTCCTGCTTCTTAGCTGGATCCATCTATGGTTCTTGTGGTCTCTGTTAGGTGCTATTGCTATTGAACTTAGCTGTACCCATTTACTGTAGTTCAGTTAGCAGGTTGTGTTAGGATTTGAATATCAAATATCACCCCAATTATCATGTGTGTGACACGTGAATATATCACTGTGATGTCCCGCTGGATGCACTTCCTGAGTGGGATAGTGTCTTAGTTACCTTTTACTTGTTGCTAGGACAAATACCTGACACTCAAAATGAAGGAAGGAAAGGTTTATTTTCTCACAGTTGTTGGAGGTTTCAGTCCATATTCGGCTGGCCCAAGGCTGAGTGGAATAGAGCAGACAGCAGCCAGTTCATGGTGGCAGAACAGCAACAAAATGGCGGCAGAGGTAGCCAACCAAACAGGGCAGCAGAGCAACAGCAACAGCTCTAGTCTGTCTGTCTGTCGCTCTTTATATTACATTCAGGCTCTCTGCCTCAGGATATCCACCCTAGACCACACACATAGTCTCAGCCTTCCTCAGACTGATAATCCCATCAGTACTATAACACAATCCCAGGGATCACAAATCAAGTCTCAATCTATAGAAGCCACGCCCCATGATTGCATGAGGTTTTGGGGGGACAACTAGACATAAACCATAACAGGTAGCTAAATGCATGGTTAGGACAAGGACCTGCTTGGAGGTACCTCCCTAGAAGCATGACCTGGAAGGATTACTCCAATTCTTGATTCCATTCTACTTCCCAGGTGAGATGGGTCAAGAGTTTTCTGCTCTACTGTGTCTGCGAGCCATCTCCTTTCTGCTTTGGAGCCAACTGACTCCTGCGTGAAGCTGTGAGCTACAATAAACCAAGAAAATCATAATAAACGTCTGTGAATCACTATGGAAAATGGAAGAATGGAAGGACAGAGTGATTCACAGAAGTGAAGTCAAAGTAGGCAGAGATTACCTCCCACAGTCTGGGGACAAAAGGCACTGCTCTCTGCGTGTCTGGTTCTGCTTTGGGAAACAGATCCCCATTCCATGGGGCTTCACTGCTTCCTAGGTATGGCTCCTGAGCTCACATGATTCTGTAAGTGGTGGCTAAAACATCTGGGCTTAGGGATCTGGCCTTTGAATTGTGTTTCATTCCTACAGGAGCCAGCCTGTTAGGCAACTGAGCAGTTTTCTCATCTGGCTTTGTTTTCAATGTGCTTGCTTCTGGAGGCCATTTCTAGGATTTCTAGGCATGAGATTATATGCTAGCTCTACATGATATGCTAACAATTGTACATATGCCATTAAAAAAAAACATATCTGCAATAGTTTGCAAAAAAATACTGTTTCCTTTGGAGAAAGTTTTGGGTCAGCAAGGGATAAATTTGTTCATATACTTCATGTTCTTTGAGTCTACTCATCTGATTAAAACAGTCTACTAGACCTGAACTCTTTCGGAGGCTTTATAAAGTTTCTTAGGCATATTTGAATGAACCTTGGACATCATCAGACTTTCTTTCTTTCTTTCTTTCTTTCTTTCTTTCTTTCTTTCTTTCTTTCTTTCTTTCTTTCTTCTTTCTTTCTTTCTAGAATCATTTACCCACTGTTGATTTTTGGGACAGGAAAACAGTCTTCCAGTGTAACCTGTGTTGATACATGTATATTTTCTTGCATATTCTGATTAAAAATATTTCCTTTAGCTCATAATTCTTTATATTGTTACATGTAGTTTCAAAGGGAGTATACTATGACAAGAAATATGGTTTACATCTTACCTAGAAATTATTATTATTATTATTATTATGCTATTATTATATGTGTGTGTGCATGTGTATGTGTATGCCATTTTTTGAGATAGGATCTCACTATGCAGCTCAGGTTGTCTCACTTTGTAGCCCAGGGTGGTCTTGAATTTTCAATGATTCTCCAGCTTCAGCTTCCCAACTGCTGGGATGACAGGCATGCACCAACATGCCCAGCTCTAACTGAAAATTAGTTTTGAAAGATTTAAAAGGTAATTTTCCTGTTTTTAAAGGAAGTCTCTAATTGTATGTTATCTGTACTAATTTTGAAATACGTTCTCGCCAGTTTTCTAGACCTTTGCTAGTACTTAGCCATCAGAAGCAGAATAGCTTACGTGACTGTCAGCTGTTATTACCATCAATAAACCTGGCTAAGAACGGCACAGGGAAGGACTACATGCTTGATCCAGTCCTAACTGCAGAGAGGTATATTTGTGAGTTAAGTGAATAAATACTGCAACCTGTCAGCTTTGTAGTTTGCTACACACCAGGAGATAAAATTCATGCTACTATGGAGTAATTTGCAACATTCCTCACTCTGACTTTTCTAGATCTGATGTATCATTTATCAATTTATACTTAAACTTGGTTATTCTGTGGCATAATTTGTCACTGAAATTAGGAAAACAATTTTCAAGGGCTGCTTGGATCAGTTAGGGATGGACTCTGAAATATGTTAATAAACTTTCTTGAATTTCTTTCCTTTTTCTCTTTCTTCTTTCTTTCTCTTTCTTTCTTTCTTTCTTTCTTTCTTTCTTTCTTTCTTTCTTTCTTTCTTTCTCTCTCTCTCTCTCTCTCTCTCTTTCTTTCTTTCTTTCTTTCTTTCTTTCTTTCTTTCTTTCCTTTTACACAAGGCCTTGCTATGCAGCTCAGACTCATAGTGATCATACTACCTCAACTTCCTCAGCGCTTAGATTACATGTGTGCTCCATCATGCCGAGTTCTAGAGTAGCCCAGTGCACTGGGGGCTCAGGGGCCATCACGGCATGTGGTGCTAGGGTCCTTGTGATGATGAAACCTGGGCCCTTGTGATTTCCAGGCAGTCTCTTATGTCTCTAAGCTATCTCCCCAGCCCTGTTTCTTTTGTTTTTTGAGGCATAGTTCTTTGAGGCATAGTCCCGGCTGATCTCAGACTCGGCTGATCTCAGACTCATAGTTATTCTCCTTCCACTGCTTCCCAAGCACTGGGGTTACAGGTGTGTACTAGTATTCCTGGCTTGAATTCTTGTATTCTGAACTCCTGATGAAATTTCTGTGATGAAAATAATAAAATAAGTATCATAAAAATACATGAAATAGGATAGGTACATAATATTAGTTACATCTAATCCAATTTCAGCCTAATATTAACATTGCTTTCTGGTAGAATTTAGAAATTTGTGGCCAGATGTTTTGCTTCTGTGTGTACCTCACTCACTGCTCCACTTTTCACAAGTCAGGGGCCATGTCCACTCCCTCTTGAAGTAGGTGAGACCTTCTGAAAGTGTGAGTCGCAGAGTACATCTGTATTCAGTAGCTCCAGGATCCCTAGCTATGGACTCTCATCTCTTTTAGGTAAGAAGGGTGCAATCCTTTCATTGTACAAACATGAACGATCAGCTTCTCCAGACCTGGCTTTACCAAATCAAAGATCTGAAAGTAAGACAGAGGGTTACTGCTGGAAGGGCAAATAGATGCTATGGTAGCCAAAACTTCTCTACTAAAACAGTATTCCTAAGAAATGAAATAAAATAAAATACTTCCTCAATAGAAATGAAAATATCTTTACTACTAAAAAATAAATTATTCTTCACAGATCTGAGACCACAGGGGTTAGAATCTTTATATTTCACTAAGTTTTGGATGCCTATTTATTTTTCATACTTTTGCCACACAATCATTGATACATTATGTTTTAGCATTAAACACATTTTCTAGAAAAATTTACAAGAAATTTAAAAGGAGTATACATATTTATGTACATATACATATAATGATGTAGTATAATAAATAATGTTTAAAAATAATTTAGGGTTTTAACAATTTCAAAGGTAAATGTAGTTATAGTATCAATGTTTTAATTTTTATAATTTTATACATTTGCTTGAATGTATTTTGTGGAGATAGCACTTCAGTTATATTTTATAACATAAGCTATAAAAGCCAAATGTTGAGGTAGAGAAGAATTGCACAGAAAAGATGTCACCATTGCACTGTTTCAGAAATTCCATGGTGCCCTGCTATGAAGATGTATCATTAGAGATGTGTCAGAGCCCTAAGGGTTTTACTGATGACTGACTTAGAAATATATGCACCATAGACAAGCAAATTCATGGGTTGCATTCAATCCCAGACCTACTTTTTATATAAAATAAGAATGTGTAAAGCAACCTGTAACTTAAAGTCTGTTAACACAGGTGACTCATAACCCACATAACTGTGTAAAATCCCATTTACAAATCAAGTAGGGTGACTCAGGAGATGGAGCTTTCAGAGGTGAGAGCTTGTCTGTAAGAATGGCGTACAGAGCCAGTAAATGGCTCATGCATTCCTCAAAGGAGGCTGCTAATTTCTGATAGAATCAGAGAAAGCCTGGATATTTTATATCAGAAATATTTTGCTTGAATTAATTAGAAATATAAGCATAGAAAGTAGACATATATAAGTATACAATGGAAAACATTTCCAGCATAGATATACATTTGTGTAAAGAAGATGCCATTATGAAACAAATTTTTAATATTCTGAACTTTAGCATTTCCATAGGTACCTGTGATGAAATAACAAGATCACAGAGAAAGAAAATGTGTAAAATGTATAGCAACAGAATTATGTTAAGAACAACAAATGGGTTATTTTGACTAACTATTATTGCATAAATGAAGCCAGTTCCTCTAAGAAAATATACATATTGAAATAAAAATGTCTTCCCAACCAGAATTGATGGAAGTAATAAAAGATCTCCATTCTAAGCTAACACCTTTTCAGCTAATACATTGAATTATTACACCTGTCATTTAGATCATATTATAGTTATAGAAGTAGAGCTTACATTATACTTGAAAATTTACATTTCAAGGTAAAAACTGGTATAGTAGCTTGCCATGTTTCTTGGCTTTATTTCTTCTAGTTGTGTAGTTATCTCAAGAGCCACCTACAGTTACTTTTGTAGCAGAATAGATATACCTGGCATCATTCCTGCATTCACATCGGGCAAGTTTTGTCTCCAACTAACTTAACTTTGTAGGATTAATAAAGTTTTCCTATGGCATAATTCTTTAAAAGCAATGAACATGCTCAAAGTCTTCTGGCTGTAAAATAAGTATCTAGTAAGTGATTAATTAACCTAATTTCTATTATATATTGGAGTCTTCCCTACTTCTTATCTTCATGATCATTTTTTTTTTAAAATCCGGAATCAGATAGAGTTACACACTTCATCTGAGGAAGCACCAGATTAGATTAAACTTCAGCCTTCAGAAGCCTCCTGGAGCAACTGCAGGATTTATTTCATGGCTTTAGCTAAGTGGCAGAAAGGAAAGAGGAGGAGAGCAAAGCATGCTGACTCAGATTACAAATTTATTAAGCAGCCTGGGCAAAAATGATACAAAAGTTTGTGGAAAACCAATAATGTTCCATTAGGGAGCATTCTCAAAATGATGGGATGGACCAGAAAGGAAGAAAATGTCCCAACCACTCAAAAACATGCTTAAATTTTTGTTCTTTATAACTCATGGATATTTATCCATTAAAGCTGCCAGCAGTTAAAACTGTAGCTATGGAAAAGAGATTATGCCCATATTGGAAGGTAACTCTCCCTACATTTCTCACAAGCAAAAGGCACTGACACACTTTGTTCGAAGATCATTGAATAATACACAGAAGAAAAGAATATCTTCTTTCTTGGAGATGTTCAAGACACTAAGTTCTGAAGGCCTTTGTTTTGGAGATTTCAGCATTCCAAGGAGATAAGGCAGAACTCCTTTCTCCTACTATCCTGAAAGTTTTCTTACTCCTCAAGAGGATGAGCCATCATAACTCAGTGTTAAAAATGGAAAGACCATTAGTTAGAAGTCAGGCCCTCCTAACTATGGAGTTCTACCCTGAGATCTAATCCACTGAATGCACCACGGAAGACAGTTCTCCTCTTTGTCACTGGACAGTGGATTTGGGTGTGAGAGGTAAAATACGGCACTACTTGGGCTTTCTGAACAGTAAACCATCTGAGGTCTTAGGCCCAGACATCTTCCATGCGTGTATCCATGAAAGAAGGGGATAAGTGCTGACCTCACTGGAAATGAGCTTCACCTCAATGCACAACTATGATTTAAAAGTTCATCTGAAGGTCTGGGGAGCTAGCTCAGTAGAATGAACACCTGCCTGACAAGCACAGGGTCCTGAGTTCAATTACCTGTACTGGAAAAAAATATTCATTTGAGGGCCCTGCACATCTACTTAATGATATTTCCAAGTTACTGACTATAATATTGCCACCTCCGGTCCACTCGTGGAAAGTAAATAGAGCGTTAACAATGAAATTGCCTGGCTTCATATTTTGTAGCAAACTTATGAGGCAACAAAGAGGAAAATGAAACAAAACAAAAAATTGTTTTAATGAAGAGTTAAGGGCTGAATGAGGACTGCTCTAAAGTTAATGGCAAACATTCATTTGGCATAAATGCTGCAGACATTGACACCCATCTACTGTGGGAGCACAGAAGAAAACGGAAAGACAGAACTCTGAGGTCCTAACATCAGCAGGTATTGCGGAAGTTTCTGGTCAAGAAGTTTGTCCAAGCAATGCCAATTCAACATATGTAGCTGCAGAAATCTTTCCTAAGCCACTTGTGCTTATTTTCATCTTCATTTTCCTTTTGCAAACATACCAAAGAAAGCCCAATGACAACACAAACACGAATTACAAGTATAACGATTTTTATGCCAGACACCAGATTCTTCAAATAGAGGATTAGAGAAAGCTGCAATAGTGGTTTATGTTCTCAACAAATCATGGAATCCCTATAAATTTGGGTTGATTCATTCTGTTGAAAGTCAGATTTATGATATTATTATGAATAAGAGTTATTATAAATTTATTTTAAAAATTGATTAAAAGATAACATTTTTCAAGGAATATTTTTAAGTTTCTGATTTTTTTAGTACATCTTGCGTTATATAATGATTACATTACTTGTGAGGAGTTAATATATGTCCATAATTGCATCTCGAGTTCTTAAAATTTCTTTTCCCTTTCCTCTTAACTCTCTTTGTCTCCTTCCCCCTTCCAATATGAGAAAACTGTCTCTCTACTTCCTCAGGAGCTAATTATAATGCTGAATGAAAATCAAATGTAATTTTTAGAACAACATTTTTAAGAGTACAAACATACTCAAGTATCATTGTACTGTACATAATTTATATACACATAATCCTGCAATTTTATACTTATAAAATGAAGTCATACTTTTTGTGTGCCTTCAATTTAGACTATTTTATCATTCTTGTACAGTTTTTGCAAATACTCAATATTCTGATGCTTTAATGCTTTTATTTTATTTTATATTTTAAGGAATGATCAACAGGGTGTTCCAGGTCTCACTACTAGATCAGACTCCTGGTGATCCACCTGGCTATACTCTCCCAAGAGCTGGGATTACAGATACATACCACCACACCAAGTCTTTTGATGTTTTAATGTTGAAAAAATACTGTAATACTTCAGAAGTTTCGTTCGGTTGTGTGTCAATGACATGGAGTACAAGTTAACATCAAGTACATATTTTTAAAAATCATACTTTTTCAGATTGGTTGCATGATGTTTCACATCATTTCAAAAATCTTACACAAATTCAGAATGGAAGTATTACATCTAATAATATATTAAGTTCATACAAAGATAGATAAAAAGATAACATGTGAAAACCACAGCGTACTTTTTTCCTAAAATTATAAGGGAGCAATTGGGCGTGGTGGCGCATGCCTGTAATCCCAGCACTTGGGAGGCTGATGCAGGAAGGATCGATATGTGTTCGAGACCAGCCTAGGCTACAAAAGTGAGCTCAAGACCAGTGTGAACTTCATAACGAGACCCTGTCTCAATAAATAAATAAATAAATAAATAAATAAATGAATAAATAAATAGATAAAATTATAAGGGAACAACTGAACAAATAAGTAATGAGAATTCAAATTGTGTTGAACAAAGGATATAAGAATTATATTTGTTAAGTGGATTTTTATGTTCTATTATTGTTCTATGGATAAGCAATATAAGGGAAGAATTTTTGACGGAGCTCTTAGTCATAAGCAAATATATTTATATTATGACCTACTGTAAAAGACATACAAATTAGGAAGGCATGCCCTATTTACTTTGTTACAGCATGCATAAAGATCATAATGGCACCTTAAAATACAGTGGTACTCAATCAGGTAAAACCATAGATTGGATTCTTATCTTTTGCATTGTAAATGTGACAAGTACAATGAAAGCCTACTCCTCTTCAGCAGCAACTAGAGAGAGCATAGAAAAAGAGAAAATGCATAGTAAGTGCTATTATTTGAAATATTTTGTTGAGGAGCAGTTCAGTCAGTAATACCACTTACTCATATATCTGGGCCTCAATATTAAAATACTGTTGTATGAAGCAAATAGTAAGATTGAAAATATTTTCAACCTACTAAAGGTTTCTAGAACTAGTGTTCTATTCATCAATAAATCAGCACCTATAGAAAAATTACTTTGATTGGAATTGATGGCAATTGTTAAAATTTTTGCATGCCCTTAACAGTATAATTTAAATGTGAAGAGAAAATACATCCAAAACACACACACACACACACACACACACACACACACACACACACACAAATACACCAGGGGTCTGCTATTTGGAAACAGACCTCTGAAAATCAGATATAGTTACAAAAGTGAATATGAACCAAGGATAATCATTCTACTATTTTTTCATTTGTTTCTTTAATGTGTACGATCTAAAAGTACTTATTTATTTATTTACTTACATATTTTATTTCTTAAAGAATAGAAAATAGTGATAGAAAAAAAAAAAACATTCAAAACTGCAAGATTCCACTAAACAAAGTAGTAGGAATTCAATAATGGTTGCTGCTTCCCATGATGCTATTTTCAAATTAGTTGCTCAGATTACCAGATATAAACATATAAGTTTTGTTTAAAGAAAAGAAAAAAATCACAAAGTTATAAAAGATTCAAAAGAGGAAACAAAAATTTAAGCATTCTTTGCTCCTTTGAAAAGACCAATGGAAGCCGGGCATGGTGGTGCACGCCTGTAATCCCAGCACTTGGGAGGCTGAGGGTGGAGCACTGGTGTGAGGTCAAGACCAGCCTGGGCTACAAAAGTGAGCTCAAGGCCAGCCTTAACTGAATAGCGAGACCCTGTCTCAAAAAGATTAAAAAAATAAATAAATAAAATAAAATAAAATAAAAAGATCAGTGGAAACCGACACCATAGGATAATGTGTACTTTTTTTCATGGAAACCCTTGTTTTTAGAAATAGTTTGAAAAAATGAAGCTGAGTCTAATTAGTGAAACTCACTTTGTTTGTCAAGAAAATTTTAAAAACTAACTTTCATTATTTTAGCGTACTTTACTGTTCTCCCACTTATCCCCATACGAGTGATCAACTGTATCCCCATATTGTTCTGCCTCATTACACAGTATCTACACTGCCTTGGGAGTTTGATTTTATTTCTATCTCTGAGGAGCCCTTTCCTCTGTTTTATTTTTTTTTTTAAGGAATTGATTGAACCTAAGAAGCCTACACTAACATGAAAGTAAAATCTGCCTTCTATTGAAGATTTTGTTACCAAAATTTTCTCTGAAATATAAGTAATCCATGACTAAATTTCTTGTGAAGATTCCCACCAGTAGCTCTGTATGTTGCATATTAATACTGAGCTTTCTGTTATGGTGCAAAAGAAATTATAAGATGCTCACACTCACAGGAGCACACCCACCCCCAGCCTGCACTGCTTACCACAGCTCAAGTGCCCTGGGGGATTCTCTCATGCGTGCCTCCAAACTCTGCATGTCTCTCTCCTCTAGGTTCTAGCCTACCTCTACCTCTACCTCTCTGCTAGGACACATTATACAGTCTCTCCCTCCCCTTACTCCCTCCCCTCCCTCCATTTTTCTCCTCTTTTTCTTCTGCCACCCCTTCCACTCTTCCTCTCTCTCTCTTATTTCTTACTTTCAGCACATTCTGCAGCCTCTCCTATATAACCCATATGGCAAACAGTTTTGTAGCATTTCAGTCCCCATCATGTGCAGCATAGCTTTTCTTTTCTTCCCCAACTCACACCGCATATTTGCATTACACTTTTTAAAATCTCTTGTGTACCATTGATAATGTGAGATATCTGAGGCAGATGATAGAAGACTATTTGTTAACAGAGTTGTTTGTATAGTCACTATAATTTAAGTGTACAGTTTAGTGCAGCTTTGATAGACTTCGATGCAGTTAGATCCAAAGAATATATTTGATTTAAATAATTAATAAAATTGCCTGTTTTATATTTGGTTTCCAAGTTCATATAAAAAGTTTAAAACTTATTTATTTATTAAATATAAAATGAAAGTTATGTTCAACACCCACTTCATGATAAAATATTCAAGAAATGTTGGTTTACAATTGTCAGTTTTTATATCTTAGTTTTAAAAATTTGAACAAGAAAAATTCCGGTTAAAACCTCATTTGAAGAACGTTGCTTTATATTCTATCTGAAACTCTTCATTTATGAAACTGTTTTTTCATTTTGTTCTCCATTATTATAGTGACTATTACTAGTCAAAATTACATTCTTTTTGACGCTAAGTAATTTCTCATACACTCCATGAGCATGGAAATCACAGGATATAAAATTTTAAATGCTTATCCTCCTGTTAATGATTCAACGGTGTGTTCACTGGAACAAAACTATTTTAGAAATCCTTGCTGGAAAATTATCTCATCTTCGAAATAATGATTCATGACTGAAGAAGTCTCACAAATCTAAGAGGAAAAGGCACAAAGGAAAAAAAAAATGTAAAGATAGTTTAGGAACAAAGAATTCTCAAACGTAAATGTATTATCATCCTGAAGAATTTCTTTGTTAGAACACACTTCTGTTTGTTATTATTTCATATTTTGACATTTAGAACACTATGCATCCACAGTGTGCATGCATGCACACACAGACAAATACACAGACATGTACATATGCTTTTGAAATTTATCTTTTCAATGAACCATATGGAGAAACTAGTACATTGTCTCCCCGGTGTTCCTAGCTTAATTGCAGAAATCCATTATAAAATATAAAGCACATGGCTATGTACTATGGTCAGGATCTTTAATCCAAGAAAGGTAAATTCATCCTCCAAAGTTGGATTTGCCTTGTTAAATGCTACAATAGTAATATATTTCAATAAATTGCTGCAAAGCTGTTCCTCAGTTCAGTTGATGTAGAATAGGTTGAAATGGTCCTTTTAATTATCTATACTTTAAAACATCTTGTTGCAAAAACCTGTAAGAGCATCAGGGAAATTTTAGATTAAAGATGTGCTGGCTTTAATCAGTTTTCCATTTCAAATTTTCTTTAGACAGAGCATTGAGGGTAGTATCAGTGACAGAATATTAATATAAAAGTTGAGGTTTCACCCAAGGATCATCAGATCTTAAGACATTCTACTCAGACAAGAATAGGAAAGCAGGGCTGGGCTGCATGCTTTGCCAAATAGACATCACAACAGCTGGGAATAAAACATTATTCACACAATTGAGATTCTGTCACTCATTCTTGAACAATGACAAGTCTTTCATTTATACAACTAGTTCTACTTTGCTGGTTTTTTATCCAAGGGACAATTTGATTCCTAGGTGAAATATTCCTGACATGCAAAACTATATTCATGTAGATACTAGAGAAATGAGGATGACTGCCCCTTCCCCCGAAAACAAGAAACTGGTGACACTTAGTAGAACCAAAAGGTTAGTATTTTATTGATGATTATTCACACACAAGAGAAGTCTAAAAATTTGACATAGGCTACACAGGAGTCATGTAACTGTCCACAGCTATAAAAAGTTAAATTTTATGAGATGTAAAACAAATGAGCAAATCAGGAATATAATGAGAAATTTAATAAATAGGTGTACATTAATTTTTATCACACTGGGAACACCTTAATTATGGAAAAGGTAGAAGAAATCATAAGCAAAAGTAGTTAAGAGAAGGCTGCAAAAGTAAGATATTAGTTAAAATTTTAGGCAAATTAAGAGTAAATCTTTGCTTTTCTTTGAAATTCTGGTTTCAAACTTTGACTTCTATTCCTATGATACTAGAAATAGCATGGAATTTTATTTTACTCTGAAATCTATAAGATTCTTATTAGTGATAATATCTTCAAACTTTTAAGTTTGGTAAACCTTTTTTTAAAAGCTCATCACATAAAAGAAATTTACTTAAAATCAGCATGGTATCAAGTCATTCAAGTGATCACCAAAAAATTACACCATAAAATTGTATTGCATCTCTTGGTTAAATATATTTATTTATTCAAATTGGCTCATAAGCAATGTACTGATTCAGCAATTTTCCAAACTGACCAAAATTCCTTCACTTGAGTACTGCATTTGAAGCAATATTCTTAAGGGTAGTGTATGTGACCAGGAAAGAATATATTATTATCCTTATATTCTACAAATCAGTATATTTAGCATTAAGAAATACTTAGCCTTTAAAAAAAAAAACTTGAGAAGATGTTGTGACAAAACCAGGTGAAAGGAGTTCTAGGAGTTTCCTAGTTAGTATGCAGAGGTGTAAGGTGACATATAGACACAGTTTGCCATTAAGCTTCTTTTTTTCTGTGGTTCACTGCTTCATTCTTGCCAATCACTAATATGTTCTATAGCTGTTTTGAAATATCCTACTATGCTTCGCATTAGTTTTTTAAAAAATGTCTGCCATGACAAAAATGCAACAAATTGAGTTCCTACTTACAGAATTCATCCGACCTCAGTATTCCAAGGTGTTAGGGTTTGTCTCTGGATGTCCCCGAGAAATGCCATACAGTCATGGGGTGGACTTCTAGAGTTTGTGAATAACTCATGATCTACTGGGATTTTGGGTATAAGTGCTGCTGGGATTATGGATGTGAGAACTGTATCCAGGCTGATAGAGAAAGCCTGAATGCAACTTAAAGGAGACAGATTTGCGCTCTGCAGCCATTGTTGCTGCTACTTCTCTTCATTTTACTCTCTGCTCAGCATCCAGTGCATTACAGATGAAAGTAAACAGGAAATCAAACAATATGTACAATTCAACACAACTTCCTGGAATTTGTGGTATGCAGTCAAAACAGTTCTGAGAGATAAATTTATAGTGGTGAACTCACAAGTTAAGAAAACAAAGCAAGAACAAATAAATCTCCTAAATCTGCAATCAAACTTCTATAAAAAGGAGGGAAAACCAAGTCTGAATCCCAAACACAGGAAGAAATTATACATATTAAAGCATAAATTAAAGAAATTGAGACAAAGAAAATAACACAAAGAATCAATGACTCCAAAAGTTGGTTCTTTGAAAGATTAAATAAAATTGATAAACATTTAGCCAATCTCATCAAAAAGAGGAAAGAAAAACTTGAAACTGAAACAATAAGGAATTAAGGGAGACATTACTATAGATTCTGTGGCTATTTAGAAGGTCATAAATAACTATTTTGAAAATCTTTATTCTCACAGGATTGAAGAAACAGAAGAAATGGACAGATTCACAGATATGTACAAAAACCTAAAAATGAGTATCTGAATAACTCTGAATAGCCCAATAATATAGCCAATGAAAAAAGCCCAATCTGATGGATTCACACTTGAATTCTAAATGAAATTTGGAGAAGATTTAATACCAATACTCTTCAAATATTTCAATGAAATTGAAAAAGAAATAATTCTCCAAAAATCATTCCTAGAGGCAAGCATTATATTGATATAAAAAAGAGAGAAAGTTCAAGCTGAAAAAGAGAACAATAAGCCAATCTCCCTCATGAACATAGATGTAAAAGTGTTCAATAAAATCTTAGCAAACAGAATACAGCAAATAAGCAAGATTATACACCAGGTAGTATCTATCCCATGGATTCAAGAATGATTCAACATATGCAAATCTAAGGGGTCAGGGAGATAGATAGCTCAGTAGAATAAGCATATATATGCAAATCTATAAATGTAATGCATTGTATCAATAGAGTGAAAACCAAAAACAATATGATCATCTCAACAGATGCAGAAAATGCTTTTGACAAATTCATGATCAATGTCCTATGGGAAATAATGGCCTATACATCAACCTGACAAAAGTCATCTAGAGAAAAACAACAATGACCATAATTCTAAGTGGAGAAAAACTGAAAGATTTTACTCTCAAATAAGGTACAAGTCAAGGATGTCCTCTGTCACCACTCCTATTCCATGGAAATATTAGCTAGAGCCATTAGACTAAAGAGAAAAATAGAAAGAATAGGAATAAATTAAACTATCATTAGTTGCAGATGACATGATATTCTACTTGGAAGATCCCCAAAACTCCACCAAGTAAGTTCTAACAAACAAATTCATTAGCATAGCAGGATAGAAAGCCAATGGCCAAAAGTCAATAACATTCCTCTACACATATAACAAACACACTGAGATAGAAATTAGAGAAACAATACCCTTTACAATAGCACTGTGAAGAATGAAATACTTAGGAATTAATCTAATAAAAGAAGTAAAATATCTAATGAAAATATGTAATATAACCATTGTTAAATTTAAACAATAAAAGAATTGAAAAAAAAAAAAAAGAAAACAGGTGATTATCTTAAAGCATACACTGAAGCATAAAAAAAAAAAAAAAAAAAAAAAAAAAAAAAAAAAAAAAAAAAAAAAAAATTTAAAAAAAAAAAAAAAAAAAAAAAAAAAAAAAAAAAAAAAAAAAAAAAAAAAAGAAAACAGGTGATTATCTTAAAGCATACACTGAAGCATAAAAAAAAAAAAAGAAGTAAAAGATCTATACAATAAAAACTACAATGCTCTTTAAAAAAAGAAATCAAAGAGGGTTTAAAAAAATGGAAAGATATTCCTTGTTTCTGGATAGGAAAAACCAACATTGTGAAAAAATGATCATACTCCAAAAGATGCTATATAGATTTAACACAATATCATCAACATAGCTCACAGTATCACAATATCATAGATTTAACACAATATCATCAACATAGCTCACAATATCACAATATCACAATAACACAATATCATCAACATAGCTCACAGACCTAGAGAAAACAATCTTAAAATTTATTTGGAACCAGAAATAACCCATATTAGCAAAGTCAGTCTTGGGTAACAAAGGCAAGGTAGGAGGCATTACAATTCCTGACTTGCAATTATACTACAAAATGAATGTACTATGTTCCTGTGAGAAAATCATCAAGATACTAGCAAAACAAGAGACCTGGGGATTAATGAAACATATTAGAAGGTGCAAATATAACTACAAACACACTCAGCTATCTTACCTTTGACAAAGCAGCTAACCATGTTCCCTGGAAGAAGGATAGCCTGTTTAACAAATGGTGATGGAAACACCGGCTCTCCACATGATGGAAACTAAAAACTAGACCTGAGTCCATCACCATGCACTAAACTAAAGTTAATTTGGATTAAAATTCTAAACATTAAAAGAGAAACACTAAATATCTTGGAAGAGAAAGTACATGGAAATCTTTATTTTATTTTATTATGTATTTAGTACAGGGGCTATAGGGTCTCACTACACATGTTGGACTCATAGTGATCCTCCTGTTTTTAGTCTCCCAAGTGCCAGAATTACAGACACGTGTCAGTGCATCCAGTCTTAATCACCATCTCAGCGTGGCATGCTGGGAATTGAATCTTGGTCTTTGTGTCTGCTTAAGAAGATGCTTTAATCTGCTGAGTTATCTGGCTGAACCTTGCAAATCTTGAAGATATATGAATAGCCAGACAGTTTGTGAATGAAAACCAAACTGCATGGGAATACTGCAAATCATCAACAACTGGGCTCTCATTTTATTGAGAAGTTTCTCAATGTCAAAAGAAATTACCAACAGAATGAAAATACATCCCACAACCTGTGGAAAAAATTGTAGCCAACAGTCACTCAGATGAAGGATTTCTATCCTAATTATATAAAGAACTAAAAATAGTTGGTTCCCAAATTTAAAGACCTAGTCCAAAAATGGGCATCTAAGTTGCATACATGCTTCTCAGAGAAAGAAATACAAGTGTCAAATAGCTACATTAAAAAAAATGTGCCACAGTACTGACCATTCAAGAAGTGCAAATTAAAACAACATTGAGAGACCATCTTACCCCAGAAAGAATGGCTATCATAAAAAGTAAGCTAATGACAAATGTGGACAGGTTGTGGGGAAAAAGAAAATCTTCTCCACTGTTAGTGGGAATGTAAACTACTACAACCATTATGGTGGCCATCAGTTTGTAGAATCTTCAAAAAAACTAGGACTGGACAGTGATATATGGACACCCATACTTGTGGCAGCACAATTTGTAATAGCCAAATCTTAGAAGCAACCAAAATGTCAATCACCTAAGCATTAGATGAAAAGACGTGCTATTTTTATACAATGGAGTACTATTCATCTATAAAGAAAGACTAATTCAAAGCCTTTATACATAAGTGAATGCAACTAGAAGCTATAATCATAAGTGAAATAAATCATACCCACATATATAAACATCCTATTGTCTCCCTAGTAAAATGGAAAGAAACTGAACTTAAGCATTAAATAACAAGGATGTGAGAAAGGAGAAAAGATAGGAAAAAATAAGCATGGAAAACATGCAGGGATATATATATATATATATATATATATATATATATATGAATATATATATATATAATATATATATATATATGATGACTGAGATGATTGTACTAATGCTTTTCATCAGTTTTTTAATAGCAGTTAATGTTTAGAATTTTCACGTTCATCTGTATGTTGATAACTGTGATCTGAGCAACATCAAGGACAGTAATGTGTAATGCAAAACCCATAGTTGAAGACCATTCATGTTGGTCTTCTAAATGTGTACCATTTCTAAAATAATTTTTAAAGAAGATAAGAAAAAATTAAGATATTTTTCCAAGCAAGTGTCAACATTCAATTAGTTGTCCAATATTCCATAACTATATCTATTATTATTATCAACAACAGAGTTGATAATAAAATAGATGCTCTACCAAGCACTATTAATTAGCAATTCCTGTTTTGAAAATCCGTAACGTATGTATAGCTGTATTTTATCCTGTTTATCTTTTCTTTTGTATTTGTTTTTGCTTCTGCTTTTACTCTTTAAAATAAAATTGAATTTAATCAAATAAACTTTTTAAGGACACAATTTATGCTACTGTATGTTAGTATTTCTTGTCTTCTTGGTTGCTTGGGCCCCTATGCATATCTCCAAGTCTTTGTGAAAAACATCTACCTTTCGCAAGGGATACCATGAAAGCATGATTTATGGGTTTCTACTTCTCAGGAAATATAATTTGAATGTTTACATTTACCCCATCTGACAGCACTGTAAGGCTACTAAGCTATGCCCTTCGCTGATATTTTAGATTCCACATCACAAGAATTTCTATTATGGAATGGAATGTGCCATTTGGCAGGAGGACAGCATTGCAGCTCCTGATGTAACAGCTGCATTTTGTTGTGGGCCTATGATTGCAGGAGAGGCTCAAGAGCAGAAATTTTAGCTACTTCTAAGATAGACTAAAGGAAGTAATCAACGTCATTGGGCATGGACATCTGTTAGTGCCGACATCAATGAGACAAACATACCATTTGGCTGGACACCTGTGTGCATGTTGCATTGGAAGCACAATGAGTGAAAGTATCGCTAGAGAAAAGGAGTCTAAAGTGAGCACTTTAGGAATGGGTGAAATGCCACACAGAGGAAACTGAGAGGGGGAAAGATTACACATAAAGTGCTGGATTAATGTGCTTACTAGAAGAAATGCCTGAGAAGAAACAAATAGGAACTCCTTGCTCAATATTTTCCTTTAAGAGTGACAGTGAGTAAAGATGAAGAAATGATAATAACTCCTTGCTTTCTCTTGAGTATCACTGTTCAGATTTCACCCCAATTGTCTTGAATTCCTCAATGCTTTATATCACGTTACTCATTCCCACCATGATGACTAGGAATGCATATTCTCCTTGGGCTTGGATAGGTCTCTGTTGGGCACTGCAGTTGCCATAGCAGATAAGGAAAAGTCTGCATGAAGTTCTCAACCATGCAACCAGGGAAGAGTGGGGTGGCATGATGAGGCATGGACAATCACGGAGTGAAATTCCATAGCAAGCACATAGCAGAGGCCTATTAGTAACAGGTAAAGCTGAGCAAATTCCTCAGGAAATACCTCAACAAGTACTTCATCAGTAATAAGTACGGTGCAACTGTTAGTTAATGACTAAATTCTTATAAAAATGAACAATGCTGATTGTGGGCTTTTAGTTCTTGGTATTCATGTTATATGAACCAACACTGGCCTAGAATATTTAGTGAATGACTTAACCCAAGAACATACTTCAAATATTTGCAGGAGATTGCTTTCTACGTTTTTCTACCATACCACTTTACTATGGGAGACTTCTACCATAGAATGGAATAAGAGTTTCCTTTAGTGAGATAAAACAGATAATGATTTTCTTGATCAGTTCTGTTGATTATAATACATCACCATAGAACAGAAGTTTTAAATAGCAACACACTCTTATTTTCCATAGGGATGAAGCCTGGAAGTTCACGGTTAGGGTGGCAGTGGCCTTACGTTACATAAGGACTCTCATAGCTCATAGATTTAAGACCTTGGCTCTCATGACCTAGTCACCTCCTGAAGACTGGCCTCAAATCCTATTACAATAGGTTTGAATCCATTTTGAGGGAATGGGGACTCTTGGATTGTTCTCTAGAATCCATTCTCTTCAGTCTTCAAAGATCAGTGGATCCACCATCTCTTTGGAAAACAGACGTCACACCTCTGCCTGCTTTCTCCTCCTTTCTCCAACCTCTCTCCTTCCTTTCTCCTTTCAGCTTGAAGAACAAATTCTTGCATCCCATGCCCAACAGTTCCCTCTGAGCTATCTGGGTGCTGCAACTTGCTCTTAGAACTACAATAACAATGGATCAGCTTGTCTCAACAGAATGCACTGGAAAGTTTTCCCAGGAAAATAATTTTAGAGGTTGCATTGATTATTTTTATAATTTTAGCCAAATAATTGTGTGTCAATGTGCAATCACTGTGTTGTAAAGGAGGAACTAATTAAGCTTAGTGAGTTACATAGTAGAGACTATGGACTATTTATTTTCTCTCCTGAAGAAAGCCACCTACAGCAGAAATGAAACTTACACTGAAAAGCACTTAGTTATACACTTTGCTTAAAGAATCTCAACTTTGGCTTTATTACCTTTATGCAAAGGTAATACTGCACTGCTGTTTCTTATACCAAGTATACTTTTATTTTTTTCTTCATGTCTGACAAAATTATTATTTTGAAAATAAGTTTGACACCATTTTTGATCAGTTCCTAGATTCAGAATGACATTTAGGAAAGAAAAAATCAACCAGTTTATAAATTCAAGTATCTAACAAGTATTCAGACAAAGGTCTTCTATCTAGAATTCATAAAGAACTAAAATACTTAAGGGTCCAAAAATTCAAAGACTCAATCCAGAAATGGGCATTAAAGACAAACGCACAGTTCTCAAAGGAAGAAGTAATAGAAGCTAATAAATCCATGAAGAAATGCTCCACATCGCTAGCCATCCATGAAAAGCAAATTAAAACAACACTTAGATACCATCTTACCCCAGAAAGAATGACTATAATAAAGAAATCGACCAACAATAAATGTTGGAGAGGCTGTATGGAAAAAGGAACCTTTCTCCACTGCTGGTGGGAATGCACATTGGCGCAACCAATATGGAAAGCAGTGTGGAGACTTCTTTAAAAACTAGAGCTGGAAATCCCATTCAATCCAGCTGCCCCCCTACTGGGAATTTTCCCAGAAGAACTGAAAATATCATGTCATTGTAATGTTTGTGCTCCTATGTTTATAGTAGCACAATTTGTGATAGCCAAGTCTTGGAAGCAACCAAAATGTCCATAATCTGAAGAATGTTAGAAAAAGATGGGTTTTTTTTTTGTTTTGTTTTTTTGGGTTTTTTTATGCAATGGAATACTACTCAGCTGTAAAGAATGATAAACATGAAGACTTGGATATATCTTGAGTACATACTTACAAGTGAAAAAAACAGATCTTCATGTGTAAATATCTTATAGCCTCCCACGCAGAAGAACTCAACATTTAAACTGATAGAAAACATTTTTTTTTCAAAAATATAAAATTAAGTAAGTTTTAGGTTTATTAAAACAGGTGTTCAATCTCACTAATATGATGCTGTCATTTTTCATTTATAGTGTCCAGAAGAGGCACAGAGGCACTCAGTTAATTAAGAAATTCTTATTTACAACGATGGCCTCCATGACTACTTCTACTAAAAAGATTATTATGCAATCTGTAATCCCTAGTCTCTCAGATCTTTTAGATACTAATCTTTTATCTAGCAACTAGAATTTTGAAAGCTTCATTTTCTTTGAAGTTTGGGGCATACTCAGATGTAGTTTTGAAATTTTGGAAAAATACTTCACAAAATGTACTTTCAATTTTTTCTGCATACATCCCATTTATATTCTCCCATCCTGTGTGGCAATCTAGTTTCCAAGAACTCCTCTTTAATGCTTCCCAGATAGTTGTTAGTCAACTGGCATAGAATGTTCTGTAATCTTTTCTGTTCTATCCTTGTTTAGAACTTACTAAAAGTATTTTCTCAATAAGCAGGTACGTTAGAAAGACCGTAACGCTTAAACTTTTTCTTTCTTGTCCATATTTTATTAGTGAGTGTTGGTCATTCAGTTCGGTTAATTAATTTCATGCTTGAAAGTTTGTATATGCACAAAATATACCTTAACTATTCATCTCCTATTGCCAATCTGCCCCACACTCTCCTTACTTTACTTTCACATCTTAGAGTTATTTCCATGTACATGTTATACCCTGATAATTTTCATATCCCCAACACCAACCCAATATAATTTTATTCATTTATTTTAAATGAGTATGCTATATATGCACATTATTTAGTTAAATTTATTTGTACATTAATCAATTGTTTTTATTTAAATTTGTCAACCTGAAACTTGGCTGTATATTAGAAATTCCTAGGGAGTAAAAAAAAACTATAAATACTTATGTCTGCTACATGAGATTCTGATAACAATTGGCATATGATAGTACATAGCCTTTATAATCTATAGTGTATGAATCGGTCATAGTAATTTTAATACATAACTACCATTGAAAACTAGTGCCATGACAGAAGCCCATCTTCAAATGTACTTTCTGAACACCAGTGCAAGGGGATCTTTCATTTAAAGTGTCTCTCTGGCTCTATTAATTTAAAGAGCTGCCACTTCTGACAGCATATGCAATGAGGTATCCTGGGATTCATTCCCTATCATGCCCCTATTTCTTCTTCCTGGTTTGGGATTGAGGTCAAACTAAGTTTACTTTCCATAATTCCATCATTTTGGTTGATATAAAGTATGAGGTATGTACTAATATGAGTTTTAATGATAGTATAGACATAATTCAACTTTTTTAAGATGGAGATTGCATCCTGTTTCTAGTATCCAAATTTGGCTGATAGCGAAGAGAACATAAGCAAAATTTTGGTCCATGAAAGGATACTGACATGAATTTTGTTTTCTCCTTGTTATAGTAACCAAACTTACCTACATAGCATCAAAGCATATGCAAAGAAATGTGTTTATTTATGAAATCAAGATATTAGGTGCTGGGTATTCAATAAAGACAAAGTCTCTGATCCCAGAAAGCTTACCTGCCATTGGCAGGAATGGAGTAGAGGGTGAGAGAGGAAATCCTCAAGAAATAGCAATTTACATGTGAGTATTGTGAAGAAACTCAAGGAGTTGTTAGGGACAAAAGATGGAGAAAAGCCTTAGGGAAAATGTTTTAATAGAAAACTGATTAATAAGCATAGGGCAGACAAATTAATGAGGAGGAAAATTTTAGGCAGAAAAGCTAGAAGTGATTTAGATTTAAAGTGGGAAATGAATTGGTTCATTAGATAAAATAATCAAAAACAACTAATGTCAATGTGGCTGGAACAGAGGAAAACAGAGACAGTGGTGAGGGATGGGCCCTGCTGAGCCACATCAGGACCCACAGTCTTGAAGTCCTTCTTGAAACACCAGCAGTGCCAAGCTGGCTGCCAAGACCAGGTGTGGTGGTACATGCCTGAAATCCAGTGCTGGGGAGGCTGAGAAAGGAGGATCACTCTGGGTCTGAGCAGCAGTAGTGAAACTTTGTACTAAATAAATTTAAAAAAGAAAAAAAAAAGAAAGAAAGAAAGAAAGAAAGAAAGAAAGAAAGAGGAAAGAAAGAAAGAAGGAAAGGAAAAAGAAAGAAAGAAAGAAAGAAAGGAAGGAAGAAAGAAAGAAAGAACAAAGAAAGAACGAACATCGGAATTTCACACACTAGGAAGAATTAGAGATAATTACAGCCTTTCTAAAGAATAATAAAAACTTTGTTATGGTTTGGGTCTAGGTGTCCCCTCAAATCCTCATGCAGCCAAGGGGCGCCTTCTGGAGTTTGTGATTAATTGTTGTGGATGTGGATGCTGCACCCTGCCTGGGGAAGGTAATTTGCCTTTCAATACAAAGAGGGAAGAGAATTTAGCCGCTTGAGCTGCTGCTACTTTTCTGTTTGTGCTCTTGCTCTTTGCCACCATCTGTGAAAGATTGTTCTCTGCCATGAGCTACTCTGCTTTGGAGCCAGCGAAGTAAAGACGGAAACCTCCAGTAACCGGGAGCTAAATAAACCTGTCGAGTATTTGTCCTAGCAAAGACAGAAGAGTAACTGAGACAACTGACAAGGTAAAATTTTGGTTAAAAATTTTGTTCATGTACTCCTGGCAAATGCTCTGCTAGGTCTATTCCTGTATTTAGTGTCACAGTTTCTCCCTTGCTCTTGTTCCTCACAATCACAATTATTCCATGGCAATTTTCTTCTGTTTCCTATTACATTTTATTTTATTTATTTTTAAAATTTGATTCAGAGCCTCACTATGCAGTTCAGACAGTGATCCTTCAATCTGAGCCTCCTCACCCCTGGGATTACATGCGGGTGGGCACAACATGCGGTATTGGGGAGAGGAAGGGGCTTAGAGTGCCGAGCTATCTTCCCAGACCCCTTTGCATCCTATCAATCAATTCCTTTACTCATATATCATATCTACGGCCTATTGCCTGCCTTTGCTCACGAGTGCAAGCTCCATAAAGCAGAGGGCGCTCCAGTGTTTGCTGATACATTACCAGCAGCTTCGAGCAGATTTTATTCAGTAGCAGAACCTGCCCTTCTCTGTTATGTTGAAGCAGGACATGAATTTCCCTTGGTGAATCCTTCGAAAAATGTTTGTTCTTCATGAAAAATCCACACTAGACAGTTTATACTTAATTAAAATCCCATAAGTCAAGTCTTTCCTTCCGGATCTTTGTAATATCAGTCTCAGCATTTTTTGCTTGCACTCTGTGGCAGACACAGTCACATCCTCAGCAGAGAGGTCATGAGCAAAATATCGACATCCAAGAGGATATTTGCTTTAGGTCAGGCTCAGAAGGTATAATATTGGCAAGCCAGCATGTGCAGTGTTTTTCTGGGCTTGTTCTCACACATATCTGTTTCTCAGCCTACTCGCACACACATCCGTTTCTAATTCAGTTCACGGCACAGACTTTATATTTATGTAAGGTGAATTACAACTGCACAAAGTGACCCATCAATTATGTAGCTCAGCTCAATCTTGCTGTCTCTTCTGTAACTCTAATCATTTTAGATTAAGAAGCTCCAGTCATTTAAAATTCTTGAAATGTTTCATCTGGCACTTAAAGATTTGAAATGTTGTCCAGTAGAGGGCAGGGGTGCTGTTGAAGACTGCCTTCAAGTCTCCACAAATCGCTGTATACTACTTACTGATTTATGAAGATGTTACTAGTAATAGCTTCAGCTCATTTTCCTTTCTTTTTTCATCATCAAACATTATTGATTTGTAAGATAAATAGTATGTCATGATAAATCAGTATAGAAAAGAATAAGAAAATAAGAAAAAGCATGCCTATTATCATTATTCAGAGATAACATAATTGCTACTAATGCTTGATATTATTCTATACTATCATATAAACATATAAATTCATGTACATTTCCAAAATAGAATCATAGAATGAATACTATTTAATAATGTATTTAATGGAATAAATATGTAGCATGATTCTGGAGCTGTAACTATAGTGCTAGGAAGCGTGCTCATACCACAGAGCGTGAGAGAGCGAGAGAGTGAGAGAGAGTGAGAGAGAGTGAGAGAGAGTGAGAGAGTGAGAGAGCGAGAGAGAGAATGAGAACATGTTTAAGACAAGAACAGATGAGCAAGTTTCAGGTCTCTAAAACTGAAACAGTTTAAACAAATTAAAATGGTACCCAATAACACTCCAAAGTACAGAATAGAAACCTAAGTTCATATGAGATATCAACAGTTAGGGCCATGGACATAGCTCAGTTGCACAGCATCTGCCTAGCAATTACAAGGTCTTGAGTTTGATACTAGGTACAAAACAAAAAATGGTACAAGAACAAATCTGCCTAATAGAATTTTAAGTGACCAAAGTAATTTTCACCACTTAAAAATAGACAGTGAACATTAACCTTCTTCTCAAAAGCAGGGAATGAGCCGGGCGTGGTGGCTCACGCCTGTAATCCCAGCACTCGGGAGGCTGAGGCAGGAGGATCGGTGCGAGTTCGAGACCAGCCTGGGCTACAAAAGTGAGCTCAGGACCAGCCTGAACTGCATAGCGAGACCCTGTCTCAAAAAGACAAAAAATAAGTAAATAAATAAATAAATAAATAAATAAATAAAGCAGGGAATGGAAAGTGTTGAAAAAAATAGTAACTTTATATTGGATGAAACTTTTAACAGTATCTTAGCTTGCTGACCAAAGGCACTATGAACAAATCATAATAGTAGCATGCGTTCTGATATTCTGTGGTGAAACCAGAACTTTACCTCTGTAGTATCTCTCCTGGAGTTCAAGAACATAGATTAAATGAAGACTCAAAAAATTCAAAGGCTGGCCAGGCCTGGTGGTGCATGCCTGGAATCCCAGCACTTGAGAGGCTGAGGCAGGAGGATCAGTGCAAGTTCGAGACCAGCCTGGGCTACAAAAGTGAGCTCAAGGTCAGCCTGAACTGCATAATGAGATCTTGTCTCAAAAAGACAAAAAAACAACAACAACAAAAAAAAAAAATTCAAAAGCAATTTTCATTTTTTATTTTATTTATAGCTTTCTAATTTAATTTTCTTTGAAGGGTAAAATCAGAAGCAAAAACAAAAAAAAAAAATACAGAAACAGGCTAACATAGACTAATACATATGTTACAGATTTCCACATCAGGAATAGCTAATTAACAATGGTTATTATATTATCTACTTTTATCATCGAAGCTGTTGCTCACACCAACAGATATATTTATTCAAGACTGGACAAATAATTGAATATTAATCCTTGCTTTCAAGAAATCTTAATTTTTTCCTTGCCATTTTTCTTTAAATCTTAACAGGGGACCTTAGTACATCTTTATCTCAAAAAGATAGATCAAGCAGACAAAAAATTAGCAAAGAAGTAACACAAGTAAACCAAACTTTTGAACAAATGAATTTAGTGGACATGTATAGTGTTCCAACCAAGAACATTTGAATATACATTCTTTTTAGCTGTACATGAGATGTTTTCTAAAATGGACAACATACTACTCCATAGATAATGGCTTAAGTATATCCAAGAAAGTAAAAATTATCCCATTCATATTACCTAACCATAGTTGAGTCAAACTGGAAATTAAAGACAAAAGCAAACACAAAAACCCCATAAACATATGGAAATTAAATAACACTGAGTAATCAATTAAATTAAACAAGAAATTAAAGAATATCTACAATCCAATGAAAATTCAAACACAACTTACCAGAATTCGTAGGATATGATGAAAGTTCTCAGAGTGGAACTTACAGGGGCGAACTCACACGTTAGGAAAATAGAGAGAGAACAATAAATACCATAACGCTACACCTCAAGCTTCTAGAAAAAGAAGAGCAAACCAAGCCAAATCCCAAAGACAGGAGAAAATTACACATTTATAGCAGAAATCAATACAATTCAGACAAAGAAAACAATACATCAGTGAGTCTAAAATCTGGTTCTTTGAAAGATTAAGTAAAATTGATAAACCCATAGCCAATCTCATAAAAAAGGTGAAAGAAAAACCTCAAAATCAAGCAATAAAGAATGAAAAGGAAGAAATTACTACAAATTCTGTGAAATTCAAAAGATCATCACTAGCTATTTTGAAAATCTTTACTCTGGCAGGATCAAAGACACAGAAGAAACAGAAACATACCTAGATAGGTACGATATGCTAAAATTGAATGAAGAAGATGTAAAAATGCTGAATAACCAAGTATCCAAGGCAATTTTGGAAACCAGTTTCATCGTTATTTATTGATCAATAAAAATGTGGAGAGAGGTGCATGACAATTGAAGTTTATCAAAAAGTTATCAGTACACATCTAGACAAAGGCAAATAGACTGTGTCACTTTATAAATACACAAACACACACAACACGTATGTTGGCTGAAATATATATGAATATTGGTTAAGAAGAAATGACTATTAAAGCCTTTAAATGGAGAAAAATGGAGTTATTTTTGGAGATTACCTCAGTCAGAGAAGGAAGAGAAACATTATGAGAAGCTGTGTTAATTTATATTTAATGCTGATTTTAGTTAAAAAAAAAAAAAAAAAAGTTTGGGCCAGCAAGATGGCTCAGTGGCTTAAAGTGCCTGCTTAGGCAAGCTTAGGCAGCCAGAGAGACCGTGATTCCATTCCAAGCTCGACATGCTGTGCCAACCCCACCCCCAGGGCAGGCTCAGCTGGCCATAATAGAAAGAAAGAAAGAAAGAAAGAAAGAAAGAAAGAAAGAAAGAAAGAAAGAAAGAAAGAAAGAGAAAGAGAGAGAGAGAAAGAAAGAAAGAAAGAAAGAAAGAAAGAAAGAAAGAAAGAAAGAAAGAAAGAAAGAAAGAAAATAATAAAATTAAGAAAAAAAACCAGTTTTTAAATAAGAACAATTCCAAACACAAGTTCTGTCATTGGGACCTTTGCCAAGTACCAAAATGTACAAAATGAAGAAATACATTTAAGTTGCACAGTCATGAAATTTGACGACATAGCACAAAGGTCCAAGAGTTCATGGTGTTCTAACAAAACTGGAGACAGAAAGTTTATTATAATAATCTCTATTGCCATGAAGAATGGTAGAGGGAAGTTATTCTGTAGTATCCTATTAATACATAATTATAAAAGATAAATTATGTGCCCAAATAGCTCTGAGAGCTTCAGTTAGTATCTACACATTGCTCCTAAATTAGTAATTCTACATTTGTTGGAATGTTCATTTTGCCGAAAAATGTTTATAGCAGAGAGTAGTAACATCTGTCGTAATATTGGATGAACCCTATATAATTATAAGATTATTTTAAATTAGTAAGAGCTAGACAGCTTAATATTAGAGTACTGCAAGTTTTGAAAGATTCTATGAACCACAGAATGTAGACATGTCTACAACTTGGAAAGTCAAGAAAATAATGTCTGCTCCATGGTCTCTAGGAAGAACCATAGTCATGATGGCATCTCAACTTTAACCCGATGAGGGTCCCATTTCACACTTCACATGTCTGTAACTGTAAAATGCTATTTTGCTTCAAGTAACTATGTTTGTAGTAATGTGGTACAATACTACTATAGCTACAATCGGACTTTTAAATATGGGATACAGGTGAATCTATTTATAAGCTAAAGGCAGGCTAGAAAAAGTGATTTTCAAAAAGTGATTTTCCTAAGTTTTAAGGAAAATTAACATATAATAATCATTGTGTTGGTTAATCTAGATTCTTCACTAGTTGCCTTGCAAGATGCCTGCAAGATTAGTACAACATCATTCTGGGTTCTCTATCCACCACCTTTGTTATATCTTGATAATGAAATCAATGTAGACTTTCCTCATATTATTTTGCTGTGAAACAAAAGAGTTTTTGCAAAATTACATTATAAATATTAAATTCAAACATGACACACAATTTTGAGTTGATCAGATGCTCTACTTACTTATACTAGAGAATAAATGAAGCAACTAATTTTAACTAAAAAGTAATCATGGTTTCCCAACAATATTGTCTTAACCATTTTTACAAATGCTACTAAGCTTCTTTTGTGCTTTTCTTATTAATCACCCTCTTTCTCTTTCCTTAATATTGTTATTATTATTTAATTGTCAGATCAAGACTAGATTATGGCAAGCCTTATCCTTAGGCCTTGCCTGTCAGATGTAGCTATTTCTTTCAGTGCTTCTGTTTCACTATAACTCTTCTCATGCTATTCTGTAAAACTGCTACCTGTATGTTTTCTACACTGCACAATCATGTAGTTTAAAATAGCTATAGTGTTTTTATCATTATTTGCATTTAATAATTATTTGTGATATCAAGGTTACTGAGAACATTCTTGTGTGTTGACCAACACAAATAAATATAAAAGTGATTGTGTTGGCCCATTTTCCATTTCTGGAACAAAATTTACATATGTCACAATGAAACAGAATAGGGAGCATATTTCATTGGTAAGTGTTTAACAAAACAAAAATAATTGAATTATATCTGATTTTGTTCTGAGATTGAAGATATTTGAACTAATCATAATGACTTGAATGACAAGTTCTTCATATCTGTGTAAAATAAGATGGAAAATGGTTTTAGAAACAAATAGCATAATGTAGCAGACATATTCAACAAAGTTCTATAAAAGTTTACTTTGTTAAGGTGCTTACCTATTCCAAGTGGTGTTTCAGGCTTTACCCAGTTCACTCTAAAATTATATCATGGCGAAAAATGCTTTCTTTGCAACTTTTGAAAATGTTTGCCTGAAGCAAAATACCCACACAAGGATGACTAGCGATAGAAAAATACAATGATAGCAAATAATCATGTGTAGAAAAGAATGGACTATGATAGTGAGTCTTAGCTTTCAAACGTGTCTAAATCCTCGATGATTCTGATGAAGCAGGAAAAATCTCCTTCCAGTCCTATTTAAGAAAGTATCAACAATTTAAAGGGATTTAGAAAAGGTACATAGACACTCATTCTTACAATTAGTCCTGGTTAAAAAAAGAAGTAATATAGGATTAAAATATTAGACTACACCTTATAAACATGCAATCTCCCTGTTCATCATCACAGACAAGAAGCTGACTTGAGTGTCTTAGCTTAATCTGTGCAGGCTACACTGCATAGCCATGTGATCCTACTTACCTAAAGTGTTGATTCAGCTGGGCAGAATGGCAAGAAGCATGGGTGATTTATACTTAAAATTGTCCCCATTTAAAATTCAGTGCTTGTTGACAGAGACTGGCCCTAATGAATACAGACCAAAAGAAGAATGTTACACTCTGTACATTCTGTGTCTGTAGAACACAGAACACTGTGCTCTGTGAGCACTTTGGGAGCTCCATGTACGTCTTTATGGTTCAGTGTACTTCTATCTGTATACATGAATGTTTGTATTTTTACTATAATTTTCAAGCAGAAAGAGCAGTAAATGTAAGTGTAGAGAAATATAACTAGTTCATCTCCACATTACATGAAAGACATTTTTTTGGGGGGCTGGTATCTAATACCAGTGTAAGATAAAAGATGGCTCTAGGGGGCCTGGCAGGATTGCTCAGTGGTCTAAAGCACCTGCAGGCAGCTGCAGAGACCACGGTTCGATCCCTGGGATCACATGCTGCGCCAGCCCTGCCCTCAGGGCAGGCTGAGCCGGCCATAAAAATAAATAAACAAACAAAAGTTCTGAAACAAGAAAAAAATAAAACAAAACAACAACAACAACAAAAGATGTCTCTAGTTCAAAGATCTCTTTTGTGATTGGGTAGCATTTAATATGGTAAATAAGTCCACTGACACTTCAGTACATAAAATAATTTTTAATAGATGCTCAACAGCACAATGAGGCTTAAAGCCAGGTTCTTTTTCAGTAGAATGAAACTGTACTTGTCAGCATATGGCTGTTCAACATACATAACTTTAATAAATCATACATTTATAAAATATTGTAAGATTCAAATACAGCAAGCACTGCAGCATAATTTGGCTTATGACTAGGTTTTCTTTAGATTAAGAGCATGGCAAAAGTGCTGTGTTTTACTTTATGCCCTAAAGAAGGCAACTAATAAACACATTATATTTCCCCATAGAGGCCAAGGAGATTTTTATTGTAAATATCATGAACAAATTAGGCCAAGAAAACAAATATTTCTCTTCTCTTTTCATATTATTAAGCACATTTTTAATGTCAAGCTCATAAAGTACGTCTCAACAACACTATTCCGAAATGAATTATACCTTTATTAGTTCTGTAGTCTATTAACATAATATTTAATCATAAACATAAGTAAGATTTTAACTTAGAATACTACGACATTAAACAGAGAAACAGCAAAATCTGTAAGATAGTCCTTTCCCAGTAATTAAACTCTACAAGTGTATTTTGAATTTTATAAAGAATAATTTTTAGGGGAGTGCTTAACATGCAAAGGCATAGTTTATAGTTCATAGTTAAATGCTGATAAGTAAGAAGAAACAAGATTAGCAGACTTTCAAAATCCATCATTACACACAACTCAAAAAGAAAATATAACGTAAGGCTTGGGGTTTCATCGTTAAACCAATGAAGTCTATATCGAGCATCCTGAAGCTTTTATCTTGTTGAAAACCAGACATCATTTATTCCTTTTATTTTTTAAAGACAAAAATCCCCTTTACGTCCTCTCCTGATGACCTAATGTAATCAGCTGAATGGGGTAAGCTAATGGACTGCTAATCTTGAATTCTAAAAATTATTGGCCAAGGATGAGTCATCTGCCTCCTATTTTGAAGCTGTATGGCATTTTAGATCCTCTGCAAACCTGCTATTATATTTGGAATGCACATTTTCAGATAAAACCCTGGAAGACAAATTTGAATATGTGGCTCATCCTTTAAGTGGTTAAATATAGCCAAGTATGAAGTAATCCGGCCACTGTCTGAGACTGATCAAAACGGCATTAGGATCCAATTTTTTTCTTTTGAATAATACAACAGTGAAACTAAAAAGTAATTTATGGTGAAAGTAGAATGCCCTTTAATAAGTGGAAGTCATACTAATTATTAAAGCTGAATCAGACAGGAGATAAATGACATCATTAGTCATAGTTTCAGAGAACAACTTCTGAATATGATGGTTGAGATCCAGAAAGCAAAATTTTTCAGAGACAAAAAGTACATTGTTCAATCCAACTGACAGCTTAACTCTCCAAATAATTAAAAATGTAGTTAATGTTACTTTTATCTGAAGCAAAATTTGTAATAAAGCATAATACTATTTAGTCTTGATTATCAAATACTCTTAAAGGTTAATATTTTAAAAGTAATAAAATATCATTAATTACCAAGGGATATGTAAATTTATTTAGAATTAATGCTAATTATTAATAAATAATAGAATATTGGCTGTCCTCCTATTAGTGATGTTCTAGGTTATACATCATATGCTTCATGAAGAATTATATAATGTTTTTCCCAGTCGAACAAAAATACCAGTGGAGCTTTTAGAAGACCATGTTAGGAATATGCTAAATTGAAAGAGTAAAAAAATAATGAATGGATAGTAATGAGTTTTCCTTCTCTTTTTAACATTCTGGACTAACTTAACTGAGAGCCCAAATATCTGTTTAGAAGGGGGCAAGGTTTTTTACTTGTACTTTTACTTTAGGGTTGTCTGTAGACCCAGGTGTCAGTGCCTCTGAATGTGAGGCCTATTCAAGTGCTCTTTACTTTGTGGCCTACATTATTCAGAGCTCAGAATTTCTCTGGTAGGAATGTAGATACTGCAAGTCCCTGAAATAACTACTGATGGAATCTTTGTAGCTCACTTTTAGTGCTCGCTGCTAGAAAAGGTCCTTCAGATGGGGCGGCACAAAAACCCAGCCCCTGCTTAGTGGAACTATGAGAAGACAGATGAGGCAAGTTATGTTGTGTGGTGCTGCTTGGTTCACTGGGAGGCCAGAGCGAGTTGGCCTCATAATTTGTATCTCATAGTTTGTGAGGTTCCTGTGCCCTGAGTGCAGTGCCAATACTGTATCTTATAACATCCATACTTTTACTTGTTTTTCTATTATATAATCATATATTTATTAGTAGACTTTCTTCTGATATGAGCAACAATATTCAAAAAAAAATACTGATTGCACTACTTAGTCAAGCAGAAGTAACAACTTCCATTTAAAATAAGTACGAATAGGGGCCCGGCAGGATGGCTCAGTGGTCTAAAGCGCCTGCAAGCACCTGCAGGAAGCTTCAGGGACCACGGTTTGACCCCCCGCACCACATGCTGTACCAGCCCTGCCCTCAAGGTTGGCTGAGCCGGCCATAAAAATAAATAACAAAGCAAACAAAAAAACCCACTTAAAAAAAAAAAAAAGTACGAATCTGTTGAAAAATTCCATTACTCTACACATATGTGTAATATACCATACTGGTTGTGTTAAATGCTAGAAACCATTACAAATCCATTGGGATGGATGAAACCACACATTTAAGCTTTAAGAAAGTTTTTGCTTTATGTATATTAGCATTTTCTCAAACATATACATGGGAAAATTGAAGTAGCTGTAAGATGTGCAAGGCATAGGTTCCTGTATATATGGAATTATACATCTATAAAAAATTTCTAACATAGCACAGGTGCTGCTGGACCCAGCCAGGGCTGGGGGAAGGGGCCCACTATCATGTCTAGGCGAGAAGTTGGCAAATACATGAGTAAACAAGGACAAACCCACGCCCCAGGAATTATTTGTGATGTGTCATCTATCTACAGCAAGGTTAATAAACCACACATATCCTAAATAGTTGTTCCTTTTTCTAATATATTTAGTACAGGGTCTATAGGGTCTCACTACACAGATCTGATTCATAGTGAACCTCCTGTTTTCAGTCCCCCACACCCTGTGATTATAGGTGTGCTTCAACACAGCCACTCTCTGTTGCTGGCTCAGCATGCCCTGGGGCAGGGCTAGCATGACAGGGTGGGGATAGAGCCCCTGGGCCCTGTGTCTGCCTAAGCAGACCCTTTAATCCACTGAGCTTCTGGCCAGCCATTAAATAATTATTTCTTAAATAATTCTTCTTAAAGATGATTTTTAAAATATTGTTACTTGGTGGAACAATTGCCACAAATGCCACAATCTAAAAACTGATTCAGCCTGTCCCGGGAGCTGGAAAGGTTTTGAAAACTTTTGGCTGGAGTGGGGTGCTCTGGAAATTCAAGGGACCCAGGGAAGGAATGGCACAGGCCCAGTTCCCACCTGCATCTCCAGAGCTGGAGCCCAGGGTCAGTCCTGTGAGAAGCCCCTGCAATAAGCCCTTGCATTTTCCAAGATCTGAATACTCCTAGTTTTGTTTGAATGTATCCTGAGAAAGTTCATATTTGGAAAACTTAATCCCTGTACTCTTCAGCTTTCCATTACTATCATAAAAAGAGCTGAAATAAATAAATTATACAGAAGAAAATTGGGAACTGGGGACATAGCTCAGTAGTTGTGCATTTGTTTAGCATGTGTGATACCCTAGGCTTAAATTCTAGTATATATGTAGACACACACACACATATGCACATACAACGATAAAATTTTATTTTATTTAGGTTCATACATACTTTTCTGGCATTGTTGCAGTTCTAGATCTTGTGGATTCATTGCTTTGGGCCACTGGTGAGCAAAGTGGGTGGTGATGCTAGGGAGGTGCCTGATTAAACTGCTCATCTCAGGAACCATCAGAGAAAAAGAGTAAGGAGTTGGGTGGTTCTTAATTCCTTTTGTGGATATGTTCATAAGTTCCTCCTAATGATCTACAATCCCTTCCAATAGCATTATGCTGGAGACTACTCTTTTAAAACATGGCCTTGGGGGAACATTCAGTTTCCAAACTACAGCAGACCCCATATTAAGTGATAATGTCATTTGGAAGTATGGTCTTTGGGATGCCATTAGTGTCAGATGATGTACTGAGGCTGAATGCACTAAAATGATATTACTGGGTTTCAAAGAAGAAGAGGAAGAAGAAGAAGAAGAAGAAGAAGAAGAAGAAGAAGAAGAAGAAGAAGAAGAAGAAGAAGAAGAAGAAGAAGA
>PVJA010000398.1:165814-178395 GCA_004027025.1 Myocastor coypus | reverse complement strand
GTGTGTGTGTGTGTGTGTGTGTGTGTCTTCCAGGGTCAAATCCCCCTCAGGATTAAGTTTGAGACCATAGACAGTACTTTGTAGAACTGCTGTTAGTGTCAGCCTTCGGGACGAGTCACGGCCATTTTGGCCAGTTTGCTTTCTGTGAAAGCCTGAGAGAATGTTTTTCTCTGGGTGACTCTCCTTAGACGCACTATAGTTCATTTATCCCTTTCCTCTGAGGTCCCATAATCTCCTTGACCAGAAAATTTAGTCTTGACAGGATATAATTTTGTATTTCCTTGAATTCCCAAATATCTGTGCAAAAATTGTGTAACTGCTTATATCATAATGTATGGAACGTTATTAAATATCAATGATGGTCAGAAAATATCAATTCCAAGCTAAGTCAAAGATATTTGATACTCAGAAAGCCAGTGATGATAAGCTCAAGTACCTATGCTATAGTGTAATAGTATCAGAAAGCTATTCTGCTGGAGGCTTAAGAATGTAAGTTAACAGACCAAAAATTGGAGAAAAAGAAGGGCTATGAGGATAGCCAATATTTTGGCCCTAGCCATTCAAGGTCAATAAGGACTCAGGATATAAGAGAGCCTGTGCTGTAATAGCCTATAATTCAAGCTCCCTTCTTAATCACCTTGTCAAGACAACTCTGTCCCCAAATGGAGCTCAAGGAGCCTCCTTTCTCCCCACAAACTGTCAACATCTTGGAAATCCACCAGTGTCACTTGTTAGACACCTCAATACCACCTCAACTGGCCTCCTGGCTTCTAAGCTCTGTCTATTCCAAAACTCTGCAGCAGCCTGAAGTATCCTGCAAAACATTAAATGTGATCATGTTCCTGACTCTCACCAGATTCACACTGGTGTTAATAATTAAGTTCTAAGTGTTTAACCATAAGCCACAAGGCCTGCATGACTTAGTGTGCTGCCAAGACATTCTACCTCCTCATTCAAACCATAACCTTTTCTTTGTGCCTTAAAGAGACCAAGTTCCTCTCTGCTGCAGCTTGAGGGGACCACTCTGACCTGAACACCACTTGCTCATCCATATGCCTCTTCAGGCTCCAGGCAAGTGTCACTTCCTCAACAGGTTTTGTGGACCTTCACATCATGCTAGCTATTCCCTGTTGCTCCCTCTCCATTTTGGTTTCAAAGGGAGCCAATGATTAGGTTACCAGTGGCAGAATGCAAGACAGGCCTGCCAAAATGCAGGACAGAAGTTGCAGAACAAGAAACTATACTGAAGCCTTAAAATTCAAGTGTCATCACCTAAAGAGAATAGACACTCAGAGAGAAACAGTCCCTGAGCCTCGTATGTGAGTTTTAGGATAAAATCAAAATTTATATTTTTAAGGAAAATTACGTGTTATACTTGACAATGCCTTTCTTATTCCGTCTCCATCAAGGCTCCAGTAGAGGGCCAGCCAAATAGCTCAGCAGATTAAAGTGCCTACAAGCAGGTGCAGGGGCCTGCAGTTACATCCCAGGCCTGCAGTACTGGCCCTGCCCCTCAGGCACTGTGAGCAGCAATTGAAACTGGGCATGGTGGTGCGCGCCTATAATCCGAGCTCTTGGGAGGTTATGAACAGGCAGATCCAAGTCCGATCTAGTAAGACCCTGAGCACCCTGTAGACTTTTTCCTAAAATGCAAAGAAAGAAAAAAGAAAGGAGAAGAAGAGAAGAGAAGAGAAGAGAAGAGAAGAGAAGAGAAGAGAAGAGAAGAGAAGAGAAGAGAAGAGAAGAGAAGAGAAGAGAAGAGAAGAGAAGAGAAGAGAAGAGAAGAGAAGAGAGAAAAGGAGCCTCCAGTAGAGAACCTAGAAAGAGGGAGAAGATCCTGCCTATCATCCCAGTATAATCCTAAAGAGGGAACAACAGACCACAGAAGGCCACTGCCTTACTTTCCTGGAGCAACTCCTTCATATCTGACAGAGACCTTCTGCTTTCCTGGGATGACATCATAGAGATTATCCATGGTCTGAATAAAGAAGACCTGGAGGACCCCTTGGCTGTCTATGTGTGAATGATGTCACAGAATGAGAAGAAATGGATGCAGTAAGTTCTGTAGCCCTTAAATACAGAGGGGTCCAAACAAGAGCACACAACCTTTGCAGAAGAGTGGGTATAAGTCACTGACAAAGAGGCCACAAAGTAAATCTAATACACTAAACAGCTTAGGTTCAAAGTGTCTCTAGGCCTAGTATTACTTTACCTATCATGTTCTTAGGCTTCCTCGCCACTGTCCATTTCAATATCCATCTCTTCTGTATCAGCAGCCCGGGACAGGATGTCTGCCATCAGTGCTTCTTCCAACTTCTTACGGACTTGTTGTACACGTTCTTCCTGTTTCCTTTTCAAAAACGGAAGAAAAAGACACCAAAGATTTGGCAAATCGTGAAAATATGAAGCTGCCTCAAAAGTTCATCCTTATTTCAGTCATTAAACTCCTGAAGAAAATTACTCCCTTTAAACTTTTCAAATTGCTTCTATACTTGCAGAACAAATGAAGTGCCTAGCCTGGGCCAAAAACAGATATGCACAGGGAGTTATCTGTGTGTCACCGAGAATTCGGAAAGGATACATTTATGTCAGTGACCTCATCCTCAACTTCAAGAACTTCAAGTTATGTGCCCAGGTACTGTAGCACCCACCTGTAATCCTAGCTACTTAGAAGGACGAGGCAGGAGGAATCCAACTTTGAAGACAGGCTGAGCAACTCAACAAGAAGTCTCAACATAAAATAGTAACTAATTAATTATTATGGGAATATAAATTACTGCTAGAGCACTTGCATAGCACATACAGGGGCCTGGTGCCCATTACCACCAAAAAAGAAATAAGCATAATTTCTAGTACATAAAGATCTGGGTTTATTCCTAGAAAGGAAAAATAGAAGCTGGAAGCAAGGATACAAGAGGGAATATGGAAGATAAAGGGAAAGTGACTTTTTTAAAGAAGCACTGAGAAAGACAACAAGCAAAAGCACAACAGACTGGGAATTGCTCTGGAATTCTACGGCTATGTTAGAGGAGAGCCCTCCTGGGCTCCCAGGTCTGCAGGCACCAGTTCAGCAGAAAAGTCTTAGGATCACATGAGCAGAGAGACCAAAGTACACCTCCTCAACTGAGATGGGCTAAGGAGACAGAGAACACACATAAGTTTCTGTCTTAGTAACTATAAGGATGTGTCAAAAATGAGTTAGTAACTCCAAGTTATAAACAAGGCTCTGAATGTTAGATGGAAACAAAGTGTAGGAGAAAAGGTGCTCAATACATTTCCCCTTTAAAAAGCAAAGACAAAAGCTGAGATTAGTCAGCTTTTGAGTTGGTGAAGAGAAATTTATATACAGAACCAAGTAGGGGGGCAAAAGTTGAAGACACCAAAGAGAAAGGGTAGACTGGTAGGTAAAGGTCCTGGTGAAAATAACAAATGAAGAGGCAAAGGCAGAGCTGGCGAAGTTAAACTCAACTAGGGAAAAGGTTAAGCCCTCCCCAGAGAGCAGAGGAGAGATGGCCGGAATGCATGCAGAGCAGGCGACAGAGCAATACAGTGAGAATTCCGAAACACAGGAAAACTGGAGGGGAGTGACTTACTCTACAGTAACTGAGGGAGACAGATGTAGCACTGCCCAAACCTAGCACAGAAGAAAAGCAGAGGAGCCATGTCACAGAGGATCCATCAATAGTCACTGAGTGCTCACTTCCTGAGGCTCTGCCATATGGAAGTGACAACTGCTGTCCTCCTGACCAAATCTGTCTGCACCATAGAAGACCAGGTACTGGCAGTAAGGATAACATATACTGTATAGCTGCAGACGGTTAAACTTCAATAATTTCATTAAACTCCAAAAGCAGCACAAAGAGTTAAAAGACAGAAACTTCTATTTTTCAAATAGATTTTTAAAAATGAGGCAGACACAGGGCGGGGGTCATTGGGTCAGTCTGTGCTTTGTAGTCTCTGTCAGATTAAAAGAAAACGGAATTGAACAGATCTGGAACAGGTGAATAGGGTGATAATGGAACAGGGTGAAGAGTACATTTATTTCTTACATAGTCTCCCCTCCTACCCAGTGACTCAAAGTTTGTCAAGTGGCCATCACTCTCACTGGCTGTCTTACACTCCTAATACCAGTATAAGAATATGTACCGCTCTCGTAATCACATGAGAAAATACAGCAAATGATGCTTTTGGATAAAGAAATACATCTTAAATTCTTAAAATTTGCCACTAATTTTCTTTATCTCAAGCACTTATGAGAGGTGAAATTAAAGTATTTTCCCATTGTAGTAGGCAGAGTTTCAAGATGTTATCAAGAGTCTTACTCTCATATCGACTCTGTGTGTACCTTCTACCCTTAAGGGTGGGTACAATTTGTGAATATGGGTATCACTTCATGATTATATTACTCGTCAAGGGCCCTGAATTAATCAAAAGAAAGATTACTATAGTAGGCCTGAACTAACAGGGTGGCCCCTTTCTGAAAGATTTACATAGGGGCCCACAGAGGACGACATGTGGCAAGGAACTACAGCAGCCATTAGAAGCGGAGAGTAACATCTGTCCCATAACCAACAGAAAGGCCAGAGTTCTTGAGCCTACAACCACAAATAATAAATTCTGCAATGATTTTACAACCTGAAAAAAGAATCCCAAGCTCCAGAAAGGAGAGTAATCCAGCCAACGTTGACATTAGGCTTCTGGGAACTCAGCGGCTTAACCACTGAACTGAGAGATAATAATGGATTTTGTTTTGAGCTGCAAAATTGTGTAGATTGGTTACAAAGTATCAGAAAATAAAAGTATCAATGAGTGAAATATTATCAAATATTCTTTCAAAGGTGTACAATCAATATTTGAGGTCTCTAGTGGAAGCTTTATGCAAACAATATTGACTACACAATTAGAGAAAGGGTAAGAATTTGTGTCTGTGGTCATTTGTTTTAACATTATTAATTCAGCAAGGAATTTTGCTTAAGAATTTCTGTTATAAAATTAAGTCAAATGAGCAATTTGTTTGACAAATTTACCAATAAAGGAAAGCATCTACAGACCTGGCCTTGAGATATTTTCTTTTACTTTCAAGAGACCTACGGTTGAAGATTCCAGCAGCCTAAGGTATCACCAAGAACTTCAGTCAACATCCATAGTGACCTGCTAGAGTCCCACCTAATTCCACACACATTCCAAGACAGAGATGAATTTGTCTTCCAACTCATTTTCTTCCTCAAGGGTAAAAACAATCTAAATAGCAAGCTAATACTTTGCCTTGATTTTACACTTCAGTATTTTAATTTCCTTAAAACTAAAGTTGATCACAAATCCCATGTAGTCAAGGCATACGAACATAATTTTGAATTGTCTTATATCTTTGTAAAAGGAATTACTTTATAAGAAAAGAATAGCTCAGTGGAATAAGTGCTTGAGTTCAATCCCTAGTACCACCAAAAAATGAAAAATAAATAAAAAATAAAAGCTAAAAATATCCTGTTATCAATTTAGCTAGATTCATACGTTGAGAAATACTTTATGTCAATTTTTTTAGATGTAAAAAAATACATAAATAGAAATATATTTTTAAATTGTGTGATTCATAAGTGCCATCTGCTGGCTTTATCTGGGAATAATTTTCTGCTAAATCTTAGAGTCTTTATATTCAGAAGGTAAGACCAAGGAAATATACAGCCATATTTTTAAAGAAAATATATTACAGTGTCATCATCATCATAAAGTAATGATCCTGAAGTTCACAAATCCTAGACAAAAATTTCTTTGCAGTTTTACTATCTAAAACAGGCTTGTTTCTCCCGAGCAAGACTTTGCTTAGACATCTGAAGTATCAATCTGAGTTTGATGTTTTCCTTTTATGATTTGCTGAACAAAAACTAATTTGTGGCTCAGTTTTAGAGTAAGAAGATGTTAATAGATGCAGCTTATGTTTTCTCACTCCTGCTTTATTGTTTTACTCTTTGCTCTAGCTTTCATCACTTGCTTTAGTGTGTGTGTGTATCTGTGTGTCTGTGTGCAGCCTCCTTAAATTAGCACTTGAAACAAAACGAAATAGAGATAGGTAAGTCTCTAAATTGAGGGGCCGGGGAGAGAGCTCAGTAGAATAAGCATTTGCCTGGCAAGCTCTCAATGGCCTGAGTTCAGTCCCTAGTTCTGGGAAAAAGAAAAAAAAAAAATCTCTAAATTGAGCTGAAGTGAAGAAAATATCATCACTATAACTAAAACTCTGAAAGCACGGTTGTGCTTAAGGCAGGATGGCTCTCATCTGTATAAGAGGGAAGCTGGTTTGTACACAAATCAATGAGGGAAGCAATAACAAAAAGCATGACTGGGGCCTGGCAGGATGGCTCAGTGGTCTAAAGCGCCTTCTTAGGAAAGATTGGGCGGCTGCAGGGATCGGGGTTTGATCCCCAGCACCACATGCTGCACCAGCCCTGCCCTCAGGGCAGGCTGAGCCGGCCATAAAAATAAATAAACAAACAAGTTCTGAAACAAGAATAAAATAAAATAAAAAATTCTTAAAAAAAAAAAAAAAAGCATGACTGAGTGGAAGGGGGTCCCTACAGTAGAAATTCAGAAACCCAAACTATAGCACACACTGCAGAATTACGTGTGCTCAACCGATGTTGTGATCCCATCACTTTCTAAATGTTTCCTATATTAAGTTGATTACCAGCACCCTCACTTGTTTCAGAAAACTTCTGAAAAATCCATAACTTTCTGATAGAGTCATCACTTACAGATTGAGGAACGTTCATCTGAACCACTTGGAACCAAAGGAGTGATGATTTTTTTCAGATTCTGGAACCATTGCATGGGGGGGCTATGACTGGACATGAAACCCATAGGTGGGAGGGTAATTTTATATGACAGCTCCAATACTTTTGTGCAGGAAACTTTCATGACACAGGATGATTCACTTGTGCCTTTCTGTCAAAGTTCAAAAGTTTTCCAATTTTAAAGACTTTGAGATGTCAGACTTATCCTGCACTAGAAATGATACTGAATTTGCTGGGTAATATAAAGTTTGCCCACAGGCAAAATCAAGCTTTTAAAGTCACGTTAAATCACTTACCTAATGTCTTCATCTGTGACAATGAAAGCTTTGCAGAGGGGTTGAGATGTGTTAAGCCACACAGCAGGGTTCTTTTCCACAGCAGCAGAGACTTGTCCTGTGATTGGTGCAGAGCTTGTGTGCAAAGCACTGGCAACAGCAGATAAAAGGGTCTCATCATTGCTACCTGGACCAACTCCTGCAGTTAAAAAGAAGCACTACTTAAAGGAAAAGGTTGAATGTGCTGAGCAAGACTTATGTGACTTACAACAACCAGTATTGTTGTGTTCAGTGGGCATCTACTCAAAACTGAACTAAGCCAAATCAGCAAAGAATAATCTGATATCCACTTAATAGATACTACACAACAGAAAATTAACACCAAAGAAATCATCACAAAAAGCTAAACATTTTAGTAAAACTTTAAAATACATTTTTACAAGCTTAAACTGTTGTAACATTGGGCACATGTCCTCAAACAAGTTCAATTATTTAATAGTCTAAGTCCTTCATAAGGGCTGGGGAGATAGCTCAGTAGAATAAATGCTTGCCAGGCATGTGCAAGGACCTGAGTTCAAAATCCTTTATAAAGGAACTGTAGCTGGGTGTAGTGGCTCATGCCTGTAATCCCAGCACTTGCAAAGCTTGGGCAAGAGGATTGATGTGAGTTCAAGACCAGCCTGGGCTACCAAAGTGAGTTCAAGGCCAGCCTAAACTGCACAGCAAGAACCAGTCTCAAAAAGACCAAAAAAAAAAAAAAAAAGGGGGGGGGTGCACTGTAATGCATCCCTATTAATAGTTTCTTTTGATGACTTTCAACATACATATCCAGCAATATCCAATGTTTTATCCTCTTTGGAATAGTTTATCTGGGTGATTTTTAAAACTATTTCTACTAGTATTCCAGTGCTTATCTTCTTTGTTTAGGAATTTTAGTCCAAACATGCTATATCTGCAGCTTTAACAGCTTTTTCACATGCCTAATAAAATACCCAGGATCGAAGAATAACCACACACCTTGACTATGTACAGGAGACACCGTAACAAAATTTAAATGAAGTCCTTAAAGTCCTAAACTTGTTTAGTTAAAGCAATAATTTCCGAGAATATAAAAGGATAAGAATTTAACTGTGAAATACGAGCATTTTTGAATATCTACAGTATATAAAGATTTAGAAGCTGAGGGGCCTGGCGGAATGGCTCAGTGGTCTAAAGCGCCTGCTTGGGAAAGCTTGGGTGGCTTCAGGGACCACGGTTCGATCCCCGGCACCACATGCTGCGCCAGCCCTGCCCTCAGGGCGGGCTGAGCCGGCCATAAAAAAAAAAAATGAGTGAATAAACAAACAAAAGTTCTGAAACAAAAAATAAATAAATAAATAAATTAGAAGCTGAAATTCTAATACTTGAAAAACAACACTTCTTTACAACTTGGATTTACCATGTGATTGACAGGTAGAGTGGTAACTGAGTTCTCCACTCTAAATTCCACAGCTGCTATTGCTGAGCCAAAGTGCATGTTCCCAGTGCTACTGAAGACAGCAGTTTGTGGAAGGATGGGCCAAAGGAAAGCAGCTAGTTCCTTTTTCAGTAAGAGAATAAGAGAAAGAACAATTGCTAGAGCTAAATACAGCTCTGAGCAGAAGTTTGGGAAATCCTGCTGATTACTGGCGTTCAGTGCTAAAAATAGCATGTGGGTTAAACCAGATAACAAACCTAAAGCCAAAATATTTATACAGAAAAAAAAAAAAAAAAAAAAAAATCCCAGGTCATATACCACATGGAAGAATCACTACAACACACAAGTTTCCCTTCCTTATCTGCCCTGAGTTTACTACAACACAGCAGGAGTGCCAATAGCAAGGCAGGTGACTCCTCCAGAGTAAAGACCTGGTATCAATCTAAATCCATAGCATCTAACATAGTGCCTTGTATCATAGAGCCACCTAAGGTACTTGATATGTATCTGTTCAACTAAACTTAGATAATACCTTGAAGACCTTTAGGTAGTTCCATGGTTTTTATAATTTGTTCTGTTACATCTGATGCACTAAGTCCTTGTAGCCTCTTCTCCCAGAAAAGCTGTAAGGCAAAATATCACTGTTAATAGATGCATTCTTGAGACAAGAAAGTAGCGCATCGATGCTGTTGAGTAATGAAATTTAAGTCATTTCAAGAGCTTCCTACAATTTTGTCATTTTTTCCTGATAGCAAGCTAAATGGTACTCAAAAAACAAATTATTTCAACACATCATAACTCCTTCTAGTGACATAATTCAAAAATGTTTCACCATTTTATGTAACCTTAGTTGTTGTATTATAAATTGTTATATGTTACATACTGCATATAGTTCTTTATAAGATACCTCAAAGAATATAATTTGACTTTGAAAGAATTCATTTGTAATGAAATTTTCCTTTTTTTTTTTTTTTTGTGGAACCAGGGATTGAACTCAGGCCCTTGCACCTGCCAGGCAAGCACTTCTTCTACTGAGCTATCTCCCCAGCCCCTGTAATGAAATTTTCATGTTGAAATTTATCAGCAAAAGAAAAACAACAACAATATATATATATATATATATATATATATATATATATATATATATAAACTCCTTTATCCAGTATCAGTAGGGAAAGAGCTACTCCACATGGATGAGATTTTAAGACACTGACTTTAGCTCTTCAGCATATTTTAAAGAGGAAAAAAAGACATGTTTTCTAAAACATCTTAAGACATTCTTAGTTTTTAAACTGGATGTCATGGTTATCAGGGATTTTCTCATGGTTATGAGGGTCCTGGATCATTGATCTGGGCATCAGTAAGCACACTAAAAGGAGCCTCATCCCTTAGGGGGCTACTGAGGTACACAAATGCTTATTCATACCCTTTTGGCCCCAGTCTTCACATGTTTCTATGGTATACCAATTTATACCTTAGTCTTTTTCCTCGTTAGCTTTTACTTCTAATTTCACTCATCCATCAGTCATACATGTATTAAGCTCCTACCACGTGCAATGCCTGTTCCATGGACTCAACAGTGGAGAAGGTAGATACTGTCCTTGTACTATTATTTCTTCTTGGAAACTACTACAGTTTCATGTTTACCACAGACAAAGATTTTCAGGACAGAAGGATTATACAGGGCATTCTGTCTCTAATGCTAAATACCAGCCCACTCACACAGTTGGCACTGCAGAAACATTGTGTTGCCAACTGAAAAGGAAGCCACTGGACTCTTCATGAGGATGACAACCAGATTGAAAGCCCAGGTCAATGCCCACAAAATGTGTGGCCCTGAACATGCTCTATAACTTCTCCAGAAGCTCCAATGTCCTCTTTTTAAAGTGTGGGAACAATGGTTATCCCGTAAGATTACTGTGAGAGTTAAATAAGGCAACCTATGCAAAGCACTTCTCACATTGTGGGCAAAAAGCTTACTGAATTTACTTTCAGCATATTTTGGCTACTCTGAGGGTTTCTTGGGTTTATGTTCTGACATCTGGACATATGTAAAATATCATAAAATTGCCTTCCAGACAAATGAGGATATGGCAATGTAACTATGGCAAAGTAGTGGCATTATTAACATTAGTACTAACACCGAGAACCCATAACAGAATGTGTAACACTCCTCCAAAGACCTTGGTATACAGAAACATCTCCTTTGCCCCTCTCCAAATTCTATCCCCGTGTATCAGTAGAGTATGTGAATGTAAGTAGGTTGACAAGCCAACCTAAGTATATAAATCACGGTGTGTATAAAGATGCTGGATGAAGGTAGCAACTAAATACCCCACAAAATACTTTTGTTTACACTTAGAGAAATATCTTGGTTTTGAATATCACAGCCATAGAAAACAAAACCTGGTTAAATATCTGGTCAATGAATGTAAAACCCATGTACACGTGTAAACCATGCATACACACATACATATATATACAGTCATCCCTTTCTATATGTGGGTTCTACATATAACTAATTTAAGCAACTACACTGGATAAACTTTATTCCTTGTCATTATTCTCTGAATAACACAACATAATAAAAACTTGAATAGCATATATATATTAAGTTTTTTTAATGTTTATTTACTTGTTTATTTGGTACAGGGTCTCCCTCTGCAGCTCAGACTTGTGGTGATCCTCCTGTCTCAGCCTCCCCAGCTCTGCAAATACTAGCATGCATCACCACACCCAGTTTCAGCAGCTGGCACTGGCACAGCATAACACGTGACACGGGGGATCAATCCCCAGTCCTTGCACTTGCCAGGCAGGCACTTAGACTGTGAACTATCTCCCCAGCCTGTCTTAGTATTATAAATAACTTGTATATGATTTAAAGTGGAAGAGATGATGTGCATAATTATACACCAATATTACACCATTTTATGTAAGAAACTTGAGCATCTATACATCTGTGGATTTTGGTACCAGCAAGGGTACTGGAACCAATTCCCTGAGGATACCAAGGGATAGTGGTATATAATTTCAGCATTTGAGAGACGGAGGTAGAAGAATCACAAGTTCAAAGCCAGCTTCAACTACATAGTGGATTCAAGATCAGAAAGAAAAAAAAAAAAACAAAAATACAGGTATGTATATAATGAAGTTATGGACAGATAAAACTGTTAATACTTAACAGCTAAAACTCCAATTCCAGACATGTTAATTTTGAGCTTATCATTTTTAATTCTTAACCTTTAAATTTACATCATTGCCAGGCGTGGTGGCTCACGCCTGTAATCCCAGCACTCGGGAGGCTGAGGCAGGAGGATCGGTGTGAGTTCGAGACCAGCCTGGGCCACAAAAGTGAGCTCAAGGCCAGCCAGAACTATACAGCGAGACCCTGTCTCAAAAAGACAAAAAAAATAAAATAAAATAAAATAAAAAAATAAATTTACATCATTAAGAAAGACAACACAAAAAGTTAGGAAAACTTAGTAAAATAAATCTTGGGCTGAAACATGGTCATGTAACTCCAGATTGCATCAAGCGCCCCCACATGCCATCTACCAGCCCTTGACCGTAGTGGAAGTCCGAATCTGATACACACAGATGGAAGCTGCACATGTTCCTCCAATGCTAAAAGCACAGCAACTAGAGCTGAGAAACAGAAAAGATGCGATGATGCTTATGCCCAAAAAAAATAAAAGAAGAAGAAAAGTCATGTGTGCCTCCAGAGGAGCCAGCCAGGGACTGAGGTGGGAAGGAGTTAAGAGTCCCATGGGGCCCAGCAGGATGGCTCAGTGGTCTAAAGCGCCTGCTTAGGAAAGCTTAGGCGGCTACAGGGACCATGGTTCGATCCCCAGCACCACATGCTATGCCAGCCTGAGGGCAGGGCAGGCTGAGCTGGCCATAAAAATAAATAAATAAACAAAAGTTCTGAAACAAGAAAAAAATAAAATAAATAAAATTCTTTTTTTTAAAAAGTCTCCTATATTAGAGCTTCTTAGGTTTTTTTTTTTTTTTTTTTTTTTTTTTTTTTTTTTTTTTTTTTTTTTTTTTTTTTATGTTTTTTTTTGT
>PVJA010000398.1:22320-165714 GCA_004027025.1 Myocastor coypus | reverse complement strand
CCTAATCCAATGGCCTTCTTGGCTTAATCTTGCTGACTGGAGTGACATGAAGTAATCAATAAATACAATACTTAAAAAACCAGTTAATATGGAGGACCACCAAGATAGCCCTCCTTGAAAGAAGAGCATTTGGCTCCATTTTGGCTAACCCTGGCCCTATCTCTGTGTAGTGATGCATACAGGTCTGGCTGGGATATTTCTTTATCTCCCTCAATTGGCTTTCAGCAATCCAAACAGGTCTATCTAGGTGCTGACGTGTATGTATGAGCTGGGCCTTGTGATGCCACACTGTCAGCCAACAGACTGAGGCTGGACAAAGACTCTTATGACATCTCAGGGCATAGGGATTACATATCAAAGCTGAGGCACCGACCCCAAACATAAGACACCCTCAAACTGTGTTAGAGAGTACACTCTCTGTATCTGTATCTCTCTCTCTCTCTCTTCTCTTTCTGCATATCACAGAGGTGATATCTCACCCGCCTCCTTCATAGCCCACCTCACCACGTTTCTGTACCTCCCACCATTCTCACTTACTCATCCCCAAGCCACTCCCCTCTAATAAAACCTAGGTTTGCCCCTTGATCTAGCTATTATTCAAGTTAGTTATTGTTCTGACTGCACTTAGGACCCCCTTGGCTCCCCAAAACTACAAATAAGCCTTAGTGTCTTTACTTTTACTGAAGACTGCATTTGAAATGGTAGACTGGAAGTACTTATTCCATTAACTTTTCTCCGTAATTTTCCCTGTAATTACAAATGTGGACTCCTCCAGACTGCAACAAGGTCCAGATGGGATTCCTGTCATTTAATATCAGTTCTCAGAATGTGTTATTGTCCTGTTATCATATGCCTTGTCCTGTTATCATATGCCTTTTCTAATCCCCAGCAACTAGACACTAAATGCTTCTACCATCTGCCCTTTGTCACCTTCCTACTGGATACATTTCACATGTGCATTGCTTCCCACTGCGAACAATATGCACTATCTAGTAAACCAGTTGACTAAGGAAGAACCACATGATGGGACTAAAAGTCATCTAAAACTATAAAAGTGCCACCCTAAAGCATCACTGATAGGGTAACTTGACTTGGGAGAACGCACCTTACTAATTACTTGTTCTGCAGCTCCCAGTGCACCTTTGGTCCTCACAGGTCTTAATGCCAACCTGCAGGACATTCAAAGACACACAGCTGCATATACTTTACCTATCTTAGCTTTCCAGAGGACAAACATGGTGATGCATCACAAAAGCTGCTTCCTTGGTCAGACAAGCAAGTAAATATGTTTACTGAGAAAAAAAAAAAAAGAAAAACCTAACCGACACAAGGGTAGCTTTTTCATCTTTTAATTGCTGTGAATTTAACTTAGGTTTTAGGGATTTATCTACTTGCCCTATGAAAAGTATTGAAAAAGATGAAGCAGAAGAACCACGGACACATACTCACTCACACACACCCACACACACTACCATCAACCTCCTCAACCATTTGCAAACACATGCCCCAATTCTGAAGTTCTAAACTGAGGCTGAATAATGTTTATTATTCTCCTCCATCGCCCTGATAATAACAAAAATCTTTTTTAACATATATTTCAAATACACTTATCCTCTCTGGGGAAGTGCAAAGAAAATGGTTTATAATGAAAAAGTAACTAGAAGATGAATCTAAATTCAGTAAATATTCTCTCAGTGTCCACTACATGCATGTTAGCATAACAGACCACTGTTGCCCGTGAGAAACTTTCTGTCTGGCAAAAAGTAAACAGAACTCTAAAAGGCAGGTTGCAATAATGAAGATTCAAAATTAACCTTACACTGGGAAACTCTAGGAAGGTTTTTAGAAAGAAACAATTCTTAAAAGATGTGTAGGAGGGCCCGGCAGGATGGCTCAGTGGTCTAAAGCGCCTGCTTAGGAAAACGGGCGGCTGCAGGGACCACAGTTTGATCCCCGGCACCACATACTGCGCCAGCCCTGCCCTCAGGGCAGGCTGAGCTGGCCATAAAAATAAATAAACAAACAAACAAAAGTTCTGAAACAAGAAAAAAAAAAATAAATAAATAAAAAATTCTTTAAAAAAAAAAAAGATATGTAAGAACATGCCATACGCATAAAGAAGAGGAAAAACTCTCTAGCCAACTAAGTACCTTAAGCAAAGGCCAGTGTTTCTAATGATTTTATATAAAACAGTAAACAAAGTGGCTTAAAGTATATATTCTGAAGCTTCATTCTCAGGAATTCTGTTCCATAAGTCTAGGACCAAGTAGCTAGTTTTATTTCTTTATAAGCACCTGGGGTTACTCTGATACTGGTATAAGTACCTTGTTTGTTTGGGGGTGAGAAGTTGGCAGTGGATAGAAAGAACTATTAAATGGTAATAACCAACCTCTCCAAGTTTTAATCCTAATTATGCCAGATGATTAAAAATATTATTTGATCCCTTGCTTGAAGAAAATTGGAGGGCTGAATACGCTTTATTATAATTTCAATGCTGAAGGACATGTGTTGAAGTTATTTAAAAAGCTATGTAATTGTTCAGTGTAGAGAAAGGACTTATGCAATGTTCTGTCTTGCCAGTAAGACTCTGCACAAACTATCCTGAAGACACAGGAGGAAGAGAGGAAAAAGAAACTATTATTTAGCACCATGCCTTTTCTTTTTTGTCCCATAGGCCTGTTATAACGCTAAGTGATTTAGGTACAAGAATTAAGTTACATTTTCCTACAGCAGTTTGGAAAAGTAATTATTACTCCTATTACTGGGAAAGAAACTAAAGCCTAGAGAGGCTAAGTAACTTAAAGGTTACACAATTAGTCTGTGGAGCAGCTAGACGACTAAACAGTCTTGCTGTTATCAGCAAAAACTCTGCAAAAGTATTTACATGTTTAGTTTTGTTTCTTTTCTCTTTTTTTTTTTTTTTTTTTTTCTTCCAGGAACAGGATTCAAAATCACAACCTTGCACTTGCCAAACCAGCGCTTGTGCCATGGAGCAGCTCCCCAGTCCCCAGTTTTGTATATTTCAATACAGGTCTCATCCTGCTGTTCCGATCAAAGGCTAATAACAAATCAATAAATGTTAAGAAATTATGAAGTTACTCTTAATCCACTTCAGGATAAGTAACTATTCCAGGAAACTGTGTTCAAACCCTAACTTTGTTACTACGTACTCAATACTGTGTAACTTAATAATCCTAGGTAACATGTTCCTGATGCCTGCCTTCTCCTGTTGCAGAGCTAAGAAGCCAGGCTGGTGATATATTTAGCTAAAACTAGTACAGTGCTTTAAGGAGCTATCAAACTGTAATTTGAAGTAATTCATAGGACAAACCCCCTAAAATGGTTTTATATATTTTTTTCACGTTACATTTCTTAGCCCTCAATGAAAATGTCAACCACACTGCATGCCAAAATTTCACTCAGTGGATGAAGATTAAAGATTTCACCTGTAAGAAAATACTTCTAGAGTAAGCTGGGGAGATAGCTCAGTAGAACACACACTTGCCTGGCAAGCGTAAGAACGTAAATTCAATCCCTGTCTTCACATACACAAAAAAAAGGAATTTTGGGGCTGGGGAGGTAGCTCTATGGCTTAAGTGCCTGCCTGGCCAAGTGCAAGGTTGTGAGTTCAAACCCCAGTCCTGTCAAAAAAACAAAACAAATACTTCTAGATAATAATAACAGTATGTGTGAAAAGTGCTCATAATGTGAGGGTGGAAGTCTCTGTTACTGAAGGCTCTGAGCACTGTTGTAAGTTGAGGTAATGTTACTTGCTCATGACCACTCTGTGAATCATCTGTACCCATTATACCATCACTACTTTCATCCACCATTACATTCCACATAAAAAAGCACTGATGTATCTGTTTAGTAGTTTAAAAACTCACCAGAAATAAAGATATCAATCTTTCATGTTTAATCATGGCCTGAAACTTGACAGTCAACTCTAAAGATAAGAATTTCTAATTTTTGAGTGACAGAGTGAATGAGATGGGACCTTAAATTCAGACCAACCTATGTAGGGGTGCTGGTCAGAGGTATGTATGAGAGGGATATGAAGAGATCAGGAGCTTTTAGAATCACAACCTTCTACAGCCACAAAATAAATAAATAAATAAACAAACAAACAAACAAAAGTTCTGAAACAAGAAAAAAAATAGGCCCAGCAGGATGGCTCAGTGGTCTAAAGCGCCTGCTTAGGAAAGCTTAGCCGGCTGCAGGGGCCGCGGTTCCATCCCTGGCACCACAGGCTGAGCCAGCCCTGCCCTCAGGGCAGGCTGAGCCGGCCATTGAAAATAAATAAATAAACAAACAAAAGTTCTGAAACAATAAAGTAATAATAATAATAATAATAATAATAGAATCAAAGCCGGGCGTGGTGGCGCATGCCTGTAATCCCAGCACTTGGGAGGCTGAGGCAGGAGGATCAGTGTGAGTTCGAGACCAGCCTGGGCTATAAAAGTCAGCTCAAGGCCAGCCTGAACTGCATAGCGAGACCCTGTCTCAAAAACAAAAAAAGAATCAAAACCTTCTGCCAAGTGTAAGGTCCTGAGAATCATATGCTTAAAACCTCCCAGAATACATGATGAAACATTTACAGTCTACTAGGCCACAAATCATAGAAGGGTCACAATGCATTGCTGTAAGGAGGGAATGCTCTGGCCTTGTTTTCCCTTTATCCCTCTCTCATTTAATTCAGTTCCAGAGTCAAGTTACTTAACAGTTCATCCTTGGGTCCTCTGTTCTTCCCTAACAGAAGTCTCTGCCCTTTCTCCCATGGTTCTATCAACAGGCTTCAGTTCAGCGTTGTTGTCTGAAACATTCTCAAACTCAAGAGCCTTGGCACTGACTGCAGTCCCTCTAGGCCTCTTGGTGCATCAACTGGACACTGACTCCAAGTTAACTGTCAATGGTTTTGCACCATGCCATGGTTACAAACTGGGAGAAACCAACATTCAAATTCCTACTCAATCACTAGCTTTATGTGCAACTAACTTAAACTCTATATAGTTCCCTATTCAACAGAACTGGCAAATAAAATAATATCAAAGCATCGGGGCCCTGGCAGGATGGCTCAGTGGTCTAAAGCGTCTGCTTAGGAAAGCTTGGGCAGCTACAGGGTCCGCGGTTCAATCCCCAGCATCACATACTGCGCCAGCCTCAGGGCAGGCTGAGCTGGCCATAAAAATAAACAAACAAACAAAAGTTCTGAAACAAGAATAAATAAATAAATAAATAAATAAATAAATTCTTTTTAAAAATTAAAAAATCAAAGCATTACAGAAATTAAATGTGCAAGATTTAGAAACATCTGTACATACTCGATATAGAATTCTATTTTTAAATTTCTATTTTTTCATCTATATGTTGTACCACATTATGGATCATACAGTAAGACAAATAAATATACAGTCACTTTAGTAAAATTAAAATCTCTGAAAGACACTAGCAACTGAAAAGTTGGAGTTTATGCACATGAATCTGCTCTTCTCTCTCAGCTGGAGAATTCTGGCTACTCTACTTTGGTAAGGATAACAAAATACTCCTAAACTATCATAGGTGTTGTGCCTAAAAGAGAAAGAGGAAGAGTTTTAAGAACCTTACAATAGCATCTTATAAGCAAGGCAACAGGGGTTTAAAAAAAAAAAACAAAAACTGTGTGGTTCCTTGCTCAAACTGTATTAAGAATTTCAAGTGACAAAAGAAGTTAAACCAAGCATGGAACCCTTCTAATTGAGGGGTTCTTCAAGAACCAGGCCCACTGCAACTGAGCGTGTAAGTGCCTGCAAAGGGATGATGGAATAGAGAAAAGGTAAAAGAATAAAAAAGGCCCTTGGGCTGAGCACCAGATTTTAGGAAAATGTTATAATATAATGTCATCCTGTGAGTTTCCTCAAAAGAGAGGGGAACACAAAACAGTCCTGGCTAGAACAAAGGGAACCTTCTCCTAAATGCTCATTAAAATAACACAAGGAAATTTCCTCCCTGCCATTTCTCATAGAGAAGGACAGTAAGGAGTCTCAAGGCTTTGCACAGCTGAGTGGTAAGGCAGGAAGGAGAAAGCTCTGAGGACAGAAAAACCATCTCTGAAAGAATGGAGAGGAGAACAACAGAAGTTTATTCCAGTTCAAGTCCAGTGGATAAAATGGGCAGCCTTCAATTAAGATTTGCCAAACTAGAATTTTCTTGTTATTTTTAGTCTATCTGTTCCCACATTGTGATGACAGTAAAGCTCAGAAAAATCTCAAAAGTACTCTGAGCTTGCTTCAAGAAGAGTAAGTTGGTGAAATCAAGGGCTACAGACTGCACTCCTGTGCTGCCATAAATTAAGAAGGAAAAAACAATGCCCTAACTACTTCCAAAGGTGTCTCTTTCCTAGCTTACTGACATCTTGAGTCAGTATTTAGCAGCATCTTTGAGCTACGCTCATTAAATGCCAATAGCACCTCCCAGTGGTAACAACTAAAAACATCTCTGGACATTGCCAAATATACCTTGAAGTCAGGAAGGGAGAAAAGTTGAGTCTAGTTAAGCTGCTGAAGAAAAGAAATAGATCACATTTAAAGGAAAACCCATTAGAATAACAGCAGATTTCTCTTTAAAAACCATCAAGAAGTCAAGAAAAGCATGGAGCAAAGTACTTCAAGTCTTACAAGAAAACAAATTCCAGCCCAGACTGTTATACCCTGCAAAACTCTCTTTCAAGTTCAATGGAGAAGTAAAATACTTCCAGGACAAAAAGTAACTAAAAAATTTCATGATGACAAAGCCAACCCTGCATAGTTTACTAAAAGATATTCTAGAGAAGGATCAAAATGACCACAACTCCATGAAGGAGAATGGAAAGAGCCTACCAAATAGGGCAAACAAGCACAGGAGAAAGAGGTACACAAAAGCAGTATTCCAGCTATTCTTTTATATACATCAGCAAAATATGTCAATCAGCACATTCTACAAATGGACTTCTCCTGCACCCTAGATTTATGATTCTGCCTGGCTCTACAGGGTGTATATCAAGGAAATAGAAGTAGCTCAGTCCCACAAGAGACACCTGGCTACCAGTAAACATCATGGACACTGTCCATGTACACAACATACTAGAACTTTGTATGATATCCTATCCCCAAACTGTTAGACATTCTGGTCATGTATTTGCCATTCCAGTATTTATGATATGTTTTATTCTTAGAAATTCTTTACTACCATAGAAATGTTTTCTTAGTTAATATCTTTGTATATATTCACCTATTCAAATACTATGTGAGTACTCTGAATTGATTACAGATTCATACATATAATACATAACATTCTGAATATTGTTTGGAAAAATCGAATTTAATTTTAATTAATTAATATTTAATTATTTTTGTGAATATTGTTTAAAAATGTTTATACTTTTTGTTTTCTGATTCATACTGTATCTCTGACTTACAATCAACTTATAAGACATGGTATATTTTCTCCAAGTATTAGAAACTTAAAAAAAAATATATATATATATACATATATATACATATGTATATGTATACACAAGGATACATATATATATATATATATATATGTATATATAGGGTAGATATATAGCTACTTCATCTTAGTTCACTGAAAATAAAAGTTTGTAGTAATATTGTTTAGACAAGATATCAGGTCTGCACCTTTTCCTCCGAATAACTACTATAAAGACAATATACATAGTATCAATTGTAACCATCCTACTAACTTGTTCTGAAACTCTTTCATTGCTTTTTTTTATCTTTTTTTTCACATTAAAATGATTTTTTTTTTATTGTTTCAGAACTTTTGTTTGTTTACTTATTTATTTTTATGGCCAGCTCAGCCTGCCCTGAGGGCAGGGCTGGCGCAGCATGTGGTGCCGGGGATTGAACTGCGGTCCCTGCAGCCACCTAAGCTTTCCTAAGCAGGCGCTTTAGACCACTGAGCCATCGTGCCGGGCCCCATAAAATGAATTTTTAAAAATAAAATAAAAACAAAACAAAACAAAAAATAAATAAATAAATAAAAGAAGAAATGCTGGGCGTGGCACCTGTAATCCCAGTACTTGGGAAGCTGAGACAGGAGGACCAGTGTGAGCTCGAGACCAGCCAGGGCTACAAAAGTGAGCCCAAGGCCAGCCTGAGCTGCATAGCAAGACCCTGTCTCAAAAAGACAAAAAAAAAAAAAAAGCCACAACAACCATTGAAGAAGAGTAGCCATGGCCCTCCACTATCCCATGGCCGTGGGCCTCAACAAGGGCCACAAGATGACTACAAATGTGAGCAAACCAAGGCACAGACACCACCGAAAAAGCCTCACCAAACACACCAAGTTCGTTTGGCACATGATCTGGGAGGTGTGCGGCTTTGCCCCCTACAAGCAGTGCACCATGGAGCTGCTCAAGGTCTCCAAGGACAAACGTGTCCTTGAGTTCATCAAGAAAAGGGTAGGGACGCACATCCGTGCCAAGAGGAAGCATGAGGAGCTGAGCAACATGCTGGCTGCCATGAGGAAGGCAGCTGCCAAGAAGGACTGAGCCCCTCGAATAAAGGAAAGTTTAAAAAAAAAAAAAAAAAAAAAAAAAAAAAAAAAAAAAAAAAAAAAAAAAAAAAAAAAAAAAAAAAAAAAAAAGGAAAGCAAAAAAGGAATGCTGATCCAGAGAAAGAAAAACATGGAAAGGCGGGACATTTACAATAGCAGAGGCCCAGATCTGAGAGAAGCCAGGGGACAGCCCTCTGGGACACAAGCCAACACTGCGGGATGTTGCTCTCTCTACTTTGGTGAGACCCTAGCCTGGCCTCATTTCTGAGTTTTGTGAGAACAGCCCACGTCTGGCGCCTCTTTTTTTCAATGACAAACAACTACGGAATCAGGGAACGGATGGTGAGGTGCACCTGTCAATCAGTGAGCAGAAAAATACAGAATTGGGAAAAATATTTCTCATTTTAAAGGTTGAAATGCAATGCATTTTCTAACAGACAGTAAATAGTAAATACTGTTAATAATTCAGACACTTTTTATGGGCTGAGCTGTGATGCTAGAACTGTAATATTGTTGCCACTGGAACATCCAGAGTTCCAAACATCTGTTGCATGAATCTTCATATCACACCCATTATGTAAAAAGCTGTCTACTGCAGAGGCAGGGGTGCACTGTCTAGAAAGTGTCTAGTTAAACAGGTTTTAGGGGGCCCAACAGGATGGCTCAGTGGTCTAAAGCGCCTGCAGGCGGCTGCAGGGACCACAGTTCGATCCCCGGCACCACATGCTGCGCCAGCCCTGCCCTCGGGGCAGGCTGAGCTGGCCATAAAAATAAACAAACAAACAAAAGTTCTGAAACAAGAAAAAAAATAAAATTAAATTTAAAAAAAAAAAAAACAGGTTTTAGGAGCTCTCTACCACCGGATCAGCCTAGAAACAATGACTAGAGGTCCTATGTCCTCCCTCCACCTCAGGTGTCACCTTCCCTCAAATAAATAATGATCGTGCTGCCATGAGGTTGTCCCCTTCCCCATACTCTTAATCTCTGCCTCCTCCTGAGTTTGTCATATTGTGCCCAATTTTTGTCACATTTCCCATCTTCCCCCTTCCTCTCCTTGGGCTTCTTCCCTTGAAAGGACAAGCACACCTAAAATAGGACAACCTAAAACATGTCGTTATTTATGCTGCTTCTTTCTCAAACCATGTCCACTCACTCCTACAAGTGGAGAGCCTTTTTTTCACTTCTTTACTCCCCATTCCTTCCCTTCTAATTCAGACTCTGACCCTACTACTATATTAACTCTGACTTTGCTCAAGGTTACCACGCCCAATACTGGCACAAGCCTTCTTGGCCTTGCTTCACCATCATTATTACCCACTATAAGAGCACTTTGCCTTTTATGGTGGTTTTCTGGATAGCTGGCCATCTCTACTACTGTTAAGCCACAAAGCAGAACACCTAACAGTAATTAGCGAAGAAAGATGACTATAAGTATTTTTTTCCTTTTGGACCACAAATACTTAAATGCAAAAGACATGATATATCTTTTAAAGTATATAACAAAAAGTATGAATTCTCTATAAAATAGACAAAATGAAGTTATTCTAAAAACATTACTGAGTTTTAATCGGCACATTTTTCACATCTGTGAAGATCAGGCTAACATACTTGCCAACCCAGTAACTGGTAACACAGCACAGATATTAAGTCATAGCTAGCACTCAAATATGTGTGGGAAGAATCTGTGGCTCAACGGAGGAGGAAAACACAGGATGATGGAGCACTTGCCTTGCAGCTAAGTGCTCTGGTCCTGGCTCAGCCATTTAAATAATTTTTTGTCTTAGGCAAATCATCTAGCCTCTTTGGGTATGTTTTCACCAGTAAGCTAAAAGTACTAGCAGCTGTCTTATCTATTACAGGCAACCAAGACACTAATAAAATATTTAAAAATTCTTTGAAAATACAAATTTTTATCAAGATTTTTTGGTTTAATTGCATAAATTCAAAGAATATCTTACTTACTTTTAAGACACATTTACTAAATCTAATACAAGAATAAAGAATAGGGGCTGGAAATATAGCTCAGTGGTAGAGAACTTGCTTAGCCAGGTTCTGCATTCAATTCCCAAGTCTACTAAATTAATTCATTAATAGTAAGATTTTGTCACATACTTGCAGACTAAAGCAAAATCCAGCAAGTAGTTTATTTTCACTGACTTAAAAAGGTAAATCTGCCAAACAATAGGTTAAGGTTATCCAGATGAAGGATGATGTTTCTGCCAAGAAGGTATTCACTATTTAGATTGAAAACTCCTCTATTTCAAGTCAACCAAATATAACATTCAGTTGTCTAATTATGGCGAGAAAATATGACTTAGTACCATGGCCTATAAACATAAAAGTCAAATACGAAAAACCCCTTGTTTTGTCATGGCATCCTAGACAGAAAGGGCTAAATAATGATAAGAAAATCACGATGCAGAGCAAACACTGACTTATGTGGCTCGAGTGACTTAAGGACTGAACAATGTCCTGTCAATTGAACCATGATGATCACCAACCTGGACTGAACAATTTCAGTGGTAATGTAAGAATAAGAAAATATGCCATAGGTGTGTGCTGCTATAATTTTGTAAATGTTTAAATTCTATAATTTCTGTGTAAAAATACATATTTTTTTTTTTTACATTCTATAGGGATTTAAAGTTTAGAATAGCAATGATTCATGGAAAACACCTGTTTCATGTTATATTTAAGGCATCTGATTTTCAGAAAGATAGTGATGTTAAGCTCAACTGCCTATAAGGAATGATATCACTAAGCTTCTCTTCTGGAAGACTAACAACTTAAGTTTGAAGAACAAAATATTAGAGAAAAAGAAGAGCTACAATGACAGCCAATATTTTGGCCTTAGCCCTTCAAGGTCAGTGAGTACTCAGAACATAAGAGAACCTATACTGTTACAGCCTATAACTCATTGGTATCCCAAATTTTCTGTCAAGGAGATTATGGGGCCACAAAAGAAAGTTATCAATGATGTATAGTGTACCTAAGGAGAGTCACCTAGAGAGAAAATATTTTCCCAGGCTTTCACAGAGAGCAAATTGGTCAACCAATGGCTATGGTTCATCCAGATGACTGAAACTGACAAAATATCTACAAACCATACATGGTTTGAGCATAAATCCTGAGGGGATTTGACTGACCCTGTCAGATACAAAAGTTACATTTTTTGTTATATAGGTCTTGGTCTTAACCATCCAGCAGAAAAGTCTAACCACAAGATATAAAAAGGAAAGCCTTATCAATACGCTGAGCTGTAAAAGACTCAAGTCAAGAGCCTCCAACATTGCCAGTTGTACTGATAACCCACTACTATTATGGACTATTGGACTATATATACAGCTACTCTCTCTTTGCTCTATGAGAATAAACAATTGTACTAGTAGTGTTTAGAAAGATATCATGTCTGCATCTTGTACTCTAGACAACTACTACAAAGACAACAATATACAATGCATTAACTATTATATCTGTCCTATTAACCTACTGTGAAACTTGTCTCATTGCTATTTCTTTCTCATTAATATTAATAAAAAAGAACAAAAGTTATACTTCAGAAACATAAAAACTGAGTGAGAGATAAAGAAAATACTAAATGTGCACATACAATAAGATGTTGCACTACAAAGGGAAAAGAAAACATTTTTAAAGGAATACAGACTGAATAAATTTTTTTAAGACAGGTAATAAGACTTTACAATATTGCAGTGCTTTAGGGATGAAGCCAGGCTTCTTTGAAGCTGAAGATAAAAAGTAGTTGACTTAATGCACAGGGTATAAGATCTCTGAGAAGGTAAAAGGGAACATTGCAATAGCACGGATATAACAATTTCAAGCTCAGTTCAAAGGGTAATAAAAAAGCCACATAGTGGCTCACAACTTGTCAACGTTTCTTATTTGTAAAATTAAACACAAATGTTTCAGTCTGTTCAACTTTACAAGTATTCAAATATACATTTAAAATGAAATACCTTTATAAAATATTCAATTACAAAAATGTTTTGATAATATGCAATGCATAGAAGGTAAGTTAAAACTGGAATGGATATAACTTGGTGATCTTTTAATTTGATATAACTCTTTGGAAATCAGTTTGACAGTATATATCAAAAATCATAAGGAGCTGGGGAGATAGCTCCGTGGCATAAGGGCCTTCCTGGCCAGTGCAAGGTTGTGAGTTCAAACCCGGACCCCCCCCACAAAAAAAAATCATAAATATCCATAATAACTACTTCTGAGACTACACTCAAAGAAATATAGTGAAATATACAAAGAAACTTACATACATTAAGAAACTCACTGGACTGCTATATCTAATAGTGAAACATTTAAGTAAATCATAAGCTAGCACAATATACAAGTGTTGGCATCATATATAACATAGTTAATTGGAAAATTATAGACACGAATTATATAAAATTATGAATTTTAATCTTACGCACGTGGAAAGCCAATTTTTCCAGTGTAATTTATTAAAGAGGCTATCTTTCTTCCAGTGAATACATCTGGCCCCTCTGGTTTAAGTTTCCTCTGGTTCCAGATGAATTTTAGGAACATTTCCTCTGGGTCTGTGAGGTACACTAATGGAATTTTAATCAGGATCACACTGAATCTGTATAACAATTTGGAAAGTGTGACCATTGTCATGTTGGTTCTTCCTATCCAGAAGCAAAGAATATCTTTGCTGATATGCTTTGCTGATACTCATTTTCTGAAATTGTCCTTCAGCTTTTTTCAGAGTACTGTAATATTCTCTGTATAAATTTTTTACTTCCCTTGTTAGATTGATTCCTAAGTATTTCATTTTGGGGGATGTTATTGTGAAAGGCATGGTTTCCATAGTTTCTCTCAATCTATTTGATGTTTGTGTACAGAAATGCTACTGAATTTTGAATGCTGACTTTGTATCCTGCTATGCTACTAAATTTGATTATTAAATCTACTCTTGGTAGAGTTTTTGGGGTCTTCTATATACGGTATCATGTCATCTGCAAATAATCATCTACATAACTTCCAATTATTATGCCTTTCACTTCTCTTTTCTCTAACTGGTTTGGCTAATGTTTCCAAAACTATATTGAATAGGAGTGGTGAGAGTGGACATCCTTGTCTTGCTCCTGATTTTAAAGTGAAGGCTTTAGTTTTTGTCCATTTAGTATGATATTGGCTGTTGATTTATCATAGATGGCCTTTATCAGGTTGAGGGAAAGACCATCTATTCCAAATGACTTTTTCTTCTATTCCAAATTTATTATGAAAAAAAGCAAAAGATAAAATTTTAAAAGCTTGTAAAGTCTGGCATTTAATGAAACCTGAACAACATGACTTAACTACTCTTAGTTACAATTACTTCCCATAAATATCCTTATTTCTACCCAATTTGTCTCCCCATTCTTACTTGTTCTCAAGTAACAGCTTTGCAAAGACTCCTATCTCAAATTGGAATGTTCTCTAATCCCAGTTAACCTTCAAGGTTCAGCATATGTCTCATTTTCTAAAATTTGTCCAAAACTTCCCACCCCTAACTGTCCTCTTGTGAGCATCTATAGCACCAGTCTGGAGTGTTTACTTGGCACTTCAGGGAGTGTGGGCAGATGGCCTGTACAGAGCAAGGCTTTAGAGTGGCAGGGGTCACATCATCCATTTTTTCTACTCAAATAGTCAATTTTTCTGCCATGATACTCTATGCTTGATTTCTCTTTATTAATGTATTTCTTAATCCTAAAAATAGCATGAGACTACAGTAGATGTAACTGTCAGAGTTTAAAAAATGTTGCTAGAATGTCTGAAATGAATAATTTTCTGTATCATAACTAAATATTAAAATATTTTTAAAAGTTTTCATACACAGTATCTTTAAAGTACATATAACAGCTTTTATCTGGAAAGTGTCTTCCAATATATATTAAAGTACTCATTCTAAAAGAAAGGGGCTGACTTTAGGGAAGAAGTGAAAGAAAATTTAATATTCTTTGGAAGAAGGATTAGCAAAAGCAAAATGAACTGAAGATTCACAGGTGCTCCTACACTGGCTTTACATGTTGACTTCTAAAAAAGAAAATGAATATTCTGCAAGAAATTAAATATTCATAAATTATCAAAAATCCTGAAAACCCATCATCCTACAATTAATTAAAATGAAAATGTGATAAGTACAAGGTGAAATTTCTTCAATGTGAGGATAAAAGAGATAAGAGACCAGAAAGTATCAAAGATGACACTTAAAGAAATATGAATTAGAAATATGAGTTCTTTACATACTGACAGACATAAATCAGGAGATTCCCTCATCAACAAATCATTAAAACTAATAAAAAGGATCTTGGGATAGGTTTTATGTATCTGGTTTAAAAAAGACATTTCAGTGATATTACTGTTTGTCATGATAAGCTGGTAGACAATTCGCCACCTCACTCCAGGTTTCTTTACAATATGATGAAAAGACAGTACAACATATGCTAATACTATACTTATAAATAGCTAGCTTCTTCACCATCATAAGCAGGCTTTATATATTCTATTGTTTACAATTTTAATTCCATGCAGAAATCACTACTAAATACTGTACTGAGTTATCTAATTGCTTTTTTCATACATTAACTTATACTTTTAAAGCCATTTTTAAGTCAATGTACTAGAAATTCATACTTCACATATTTTACAGAATTCATATTAACCTGCCATATCAGCATAGAATATGTTTCATAAAACAGAATTACTAATTTTTATGATAGGTTTCACCTAAATTAATCATTTCAAATCTATTGAAGGTAGACCCTAGGTTAAAATTCAGACATATAATCCCAGCTCCAGGCTTCAAAACTCAACATTCTTAAAGAAATTATCACTACTTGAATATCTTACTGTAATGTGTTATGGCTAAAGAAAAAATATTACCTATAAGAACTTCCAAAAACAGAACCTTTATTGTCTAATAACCTCACCAAACTGAATACGCAATTAATATCATCAATATAGTTTAATGAAGTAAGGGTCAGCAGAGCTGAAAGGAGCCTATCTGTCTCGGTGTATTCTGTCGACTACTACTCAGTTATGGTTGGGCAGCAGTCATCTGCCTTACATACATGAAAATACAATTAAAACTAGCAAACCTAAATCTAAACTAGAATAGTCAAGAATACAGATCATATTTTTAAAAATAATAATTTAAAATTCTCTTTAAATTTTTCCTATATTTGAGAAACACACATCCGATAGTTTGGAATCCTACTAGTAACGCGATAGTTAACTATTACCTAAACTCTATGCTGAAAACAATGAAAAGGGAAAGACTTCTAAAATGTCTCAATTAAAACCAAAACTCTCCGGTAAATACTGTCAAATAAAGTAGGAGTACAGTGAAAAGCAGACTATGTTTCTACAGAAGTAAGCTACTACATAATTTTAATAATTCTGCTTTATCAAGGTAAAAGGAGGAATAAACCCTCAAAAGAGCTGAGTTAAAATGACATTAAGGTTTCTGGTGAGAGAGGGAGGGGAAGGGGCTTAACCTCCTGACACATGGTTTTCATTTAAGAATCATCTCATAAACCATAGAAGAAGGTAACTCAAAACTATTCAACATTCTGAAGAACAAGCAGCACCTGGTCCTATTCAGCTTTAAATTTCAGGTTACCAATATCTCTACAGACAGCTACACATGTGTATAGTTACCATGTTTTTTTAAAAATAAAAACTCTGGACTTACATGAAGAAAACAATATTAAAATAACTCAGAAAGTTCTAAGCAATTGGTCTTTAAACAAAATACTTGGGTGTACAGACAACATTGAGAATGCTTTTGCAAAGAAAAGATGAGGACAAGCTACTAAATACTATCTGTTCTCAGTAAGACAACTCAAATTTTCAATGTGGAACAGTGTTATTAAAAATTATATTCTAACTTCATCTTTTGGGATTTTTGATGCAAACCATTTTACCCAATTACATACCTCTGAAAATTTCAATTAATAAAAATCCTTGTGAGGAAATGATTATTAAATCTCAAAAAGCCAAAGGACAAGAAGTTAAAGACTTCAGACAGTATCTAAGAAAGAATACAACCAGGGAATGGCTTTATCAAGGTGGCCAAAGTTCAGAATGGCAGAATCCCTTTCCTGCTGTAATGAATATACTAAAACTATCAGCAGTTTGGTGACTACCCTGGTGCATAGTAGAATAGAAGGGAAAAGCCTCACATAGTAAGTTGAATGGCCCAAAGAAGCCCTACATGGTGGTAAGAGCCTAAAGGCACATGCAGGTACGCATCTTTTATATTGGATGTGATACACTTACATGGCCCCTGTTGAATCTCTTGGGGACCAACAGTAAAGCAAGTTTAGAACTTCAAATCTTGAGACATCTATAGCAAGATGCTGATCCAATGTGGCTCCAAATATCTTCTGTTTTCCTGGCTCACCTGAAGAGGAAAAAACACTACAGAGGATGTGGGAACTGAATTTCTGTAAGTAGTTTTTTCTAGATCAACTGTCTGAAAGTTTTGGCCCACTCCTTTATGAAGTCTGGAGATGAAACACTTGAAGGACTAGTGAAAACCAAATTCAAATGCAAAGGTGGAGTGAGACATCTAAAGGGGAACAGGAGAGCAAGCTGCAGTAAAACTGTTTCTAATCCTTGTGGGAGGAGGCAGAGAAAGGAGAGGGGGAAAATGCACAGATGTTTCTCCCGCCACTCCCTCACCCCAACGGTTACTAAAACTTCATTAAGCACCTATGCTTTTGATCATAGTTAGGGAGTGAATAAGCAATATCACATGGAAGGTTTAACATTTTCAAGTCTCCCTCCTCTGGCAATATGGCATTACTTTAAGCAGTAGGGAGGCCTTTCCGATAGTACCTTTTTCCTAAGAAAAGATTATGGTGGAATTCAGCTTGAAACAAAGAAAGAGGAAAATAAATTGCATTTATTAAAAAATGGAAGTCACAGGACAATATACCATTATTGATAATGTTTCTCTAATTCTGTTTTCCAAAAGGGGTGGGACAGATTTCATGAAATAAATCAGAAACAAACAAACAAAAAAGCAGCTTCCAAATAGAAAATACTTTTCAACTAAGCAGCAAACAGGTTTTATCCTTGTACGAGATAACGATCTCTAAAAAGATAATTTCAGAGTGTGATTAGCAGAACCAAGTCTGATGTATATAGTACAACACAAAAAGCATTGAGTTATAATTCATTTTAATTACTCATCTTTAACTTCTAAACTTTTTCTCAAAGCATTTACCTAGATTTTACATTGCTATAATTATTCTCCAGCATTCATGTAATAGTCTAGGACACAAAACGGTTTTATTTTCAAATACATTCTACTTTAACCAAAATATGCTTGAACTCTGTCTAGTAAAAAATATTGTACCAGAATTTTCAGAAAAATACATTTGGAGGATGAATTCGATCCTTACCTGACGTGGTTGTTCATTCATTCGTTGTGGGTCTGATTTCACTTTATTACTAGGATGGTTTGTAACTTTGGTTACTGGTTGTTTGAAAATCGATGCTGTTTGTCTAATTGGTAATGTTGTATTCAAATCTGGTTTACCCTGTAAAAACAAGTGTTTTCATTAGCATTATGAGTAAACATAATTTTTAATTCAATTATTACTTTAAATCAGATTATTTAAAATTCTCAGTATCACAGCATTTTAAATACTCTAGAAATACATTTTAAAACACTTCATTATGTAAGAAATTTGGCTAATAAAAAATACATACTTTTAAATGTAAGAAAATTCTCTGCACAAAATTTTATTCAATTAGCAAAATACTAAAAATTTTTATATGACCAAATATGTGTGGGTTAGGGGCTGGAGAGATAGCTCAGTAGAATAAGCACTTGTCTGGCGAGCACAAGGGCCTGAGTTCAATCCCCAGCTCCTCAATAAAAAATTAAAAATTAAAAATTTTTTTAAAAATGTGTGGGTTAGAAAAAGAATGAACTTCAAGGACAATAAGCAAGATAGCAGTAATTTCTATACTCTGACAATAGAGAAAATATTGAGATTAAATTTGTTTGAGCATTAATCTAACCACCAATTAAGAATCAGGGTTACATAAAAATCACATTAAGTTAATTTCCTTTTTAATCACATAAATTTCCTTTTTATATAAAACAATTGCCAATTCTAGCAAACAGAACTTTGTTTAGAAAAGTGGGATAAAATAAGTAGGTACAGGTTTAATATGCCTAATATGAAAACTCAAAAATTTTTGAGTACCAACACAATTGTTAAATTCCACATCTGACCTGTAGTGACAGGTTCACTAAAAATACTGTAGAAAATTACCTTCAGAGTATTTGAAAAAGGTATATACAAAATATGAGCATTCTATGTAGTCATGGGTCCCACCCCCAAATGCGATGCCTTATTACATATATGCAGACATTCTAAAAAAAATAAATCCAAAGCAATCCAGGTCACAAGCATTTTAGACAAATAATTAACTTGTATGTTATATCACATACAATTTTTAAAAAAATATTTTAAACTTAAGCCTCAGTAAGCCCTGTAACACACTGACCAAGTTTTTAATCAACGAGTAAATAAAATGTAAGGCATGTCAAAATGTGGCACAGAATGACTTAAATTCATTTGCAATAAACCTTAACAAGCAAAAGAAAGAAACCCCAATTTAATCTGTATGCTTGGATTCTGTCCACCCAAAAAAAGTCCCATTTATTTGAAAATATAACTGACACTTTTGATGTAGGAAAACTATTTGATAAAATTATAGGGCATTTCAGAATCACTTATTCTTGGTTACTATACCGAGGCAAAAACAGTTGACACCAACTTCAATCCACCCAAACAATGGTTCCCTATAAGCATATATCAGAATCACACAAAAGACTTGGTTAAACCTGGTAAAAAACTGAGTCTCACCTCCAGATTCTACTTCAGTGGAGCTGATAAGGAGGCTGGGAATCTGCCTGCTAAGGACTCTCCTGATATTGATGTCACAGTGTAGGGACCATACCTGGAGACCCACTCGCTGTTCTATAAAAGTTGCTGATTGGTGGCAAGTGGACCAAGTCTAACCAATCAATCTGTGGCTTACTTTTTAGTAAATAAGCCAACATCTAAAAAGTGGTCTTCAGGTAATATTAGTATTTTTCAAACACTGAAAACAGACACTGCACTTGGGTTTGGCAATAATAGGCCATAACTGGGACAGGCAGATAGCTCAGCAGCATATATGCCTGCCTGGCAAGTACAAGGTTCTGAGTTTGATCACACACACACATACACACACACACACACGCACGCACGCACGCACGCACACACAAAAAGCAATAGGCCGTGACTGTTCAGCAGTGGCTACCCTCCAAAGGAGTCAGGCTGGCCAGCACCATTTCACAGCTCACATTTGCATTACCTATCCGGGCCCTATGGGCATGCAGTTGAAAACCTTGAAAAGAATATTAGTGTGTCTAGAAAGGTACGCTTTGTATTAATTGTGGAAATTAGTACAATTATAGTACTATTTGAATCTACTGTGTCCTCATTTCCTTCCCTCTGCTCTTTTTAAAAATCTTCAGTGTGTTTTGAGAATTGACTAAGTATTATTTGTCTGATACTTACTTTTGTTTTCAAAAAATAATTCGTAACTGTACAAATTTAAGTGACAGGCTTCCAAGTAACTACTTAAGAATATCACCTCTAAAAATAGAAATCCCGGGGCCAGCGAGATGCCTCAACAGTCTAAAGTGCCCACTTAGGCAAGCCATGGTTCAATTCCTCCACACCACATGCCATGCCAGCCCAGCCCCCAGGGTGGGTTGAGCCAACCACATACACAGTAGAAATTGCAATCGTGTGTATTTATTTATTTTTTTGCGGGACCAGGGTTCAAACTCACGACCTTGCACTTACCAGGCTGGAACTTGTGCCATGGATCTATCTCCCCAGCCCCCAATAGTGTGCCTTTAAAAAGTTCCCCTAATTCTGTACTGCACAGGTTTGGGCATTCCTGAATTATGACATCAGAATATTCTGAATTTTTTAATGAAATCACCAACTTACAGTCAACACTGAAGTGTAAAAGGCTTAACACATACATGTTTATGGAAAATTTTTTGCTAGATATTATGTGTCACTAAACAATAACTTGTTTCATATCTATAGCTGGGACTTGAACCCAAGGCCTTTATACTTACCAGCTGACTCAATGGCCCAGACTTGTGATGCTCCTGCCTCTGCTTCCCCATGTGCTGGGATTACAGGCATGTACCACACCTACCTACTTTAATGTTTCTTTTCTTCCGGTACCAGGGATTGAATTCAGGACACCGCACTTGCCAGTTAAGTGCTTGTTCTACTGAGCTATCCTCCCAGCCCTTTAAAGTCTTTACTATTAAAGAATATGATCTTCTTGTTACTAGAACAAAGGTGCTATCAGTAAACACAAAAGCAGCTTGTATCTACTTGTACAAGCAAATTTATTCAAGCCCAAGATTATCACCATTGAAAAGGATAACTGGAGGCAGCATAGATTATTCCAAACTGGGAATCCTGAATGTACAGAGTGGGGGTACAAAACAGTAGAGATACTGCAATGGGTAAGCCTCATGTTTCTGCTTTCACTTCTGGTTTGAGCACAAAAAGAAAAATCAGGAGGAAAGGGTCCCTATTGGAGATACTTCATTTGTCATCTAATGGGACAGTTCTTTTCCCACTATCAGAGAATAAAAGACCTGAATTTAAGACTGTGCTGCAGTTTCTTATTCAGGTTTCAGTACTTTCCCCCTTAACCAGCCTGCAAGTTTGAGCAATAATTTTTTACTGATTAGAATTCCAGAACAGTATCACACAAACTTGAGTAAGCTGCAAAGCTGGCCTAACTGGTTTTCCCAGAAGCTGTCATAAAAACAGTAAATTAGCACTCTCTCCCAAGAACTGGCAATCACTGTTAACTAATGCCCAGTTGAATGCCTAAGTTTTTATTTTTCTTTTTATTTATTTATTTATTTATTTATTTATGTCTTTTTGAGACAGGGTCTCAGTATGCAGCTGAGGCTGGCCTTGAACTCACTTTTGTAGCCCAGGCTGGTCTCGAACTCGCACCGATCCTCCTGCCTCAGCCTCCCGAGTGCTGGGATTACAGGCGTGCGCCACCACGCCCGGCTGAATGCCTAAGTTTTTAAAACTCAATCTGCCATAAACTGAGGAGTTAAAGTTGCTCATGTATTTGAAACCTCAATGTAAAGATGTAAATTTTTCATATTACAAAGTTAAACTGACAAATGCTCATTGCAATAGAATAAAAAGTCTCCAAATCTTGACAACTTTTGGTACTACCCAGGCTGGATCTTCAATTAGAATTCAATGAATTTTATAATAGGTATGTTGGATTTAAAAAAAAAAAAAAAAAGGATAAGAAATAGCTATGTTAGGCTGAAAGTATTTCACTGTGACGTTCTACTAGTTGAGGAAGAGTATAATACTTAGTTTTTTCTTCCCAGCTCAGGATGTAACTCAGTGGTAAGATACTATCATATTCATAAAACACTGGGTTTAATCCCCAACACTAGGTTAAAATAATAATAATAATAATAATAATAAAAACGTTTTAATAAGCATGTAGATGACTCTTCTCATATTTACCAAGAACAGACACACAATAAAATTTTAATTTTTAATAACAAAATCAAAAGACAAAGAGAATGGGCCCGGCCGGATGGCTCAGTGGTCTAAAACGCCTGCTTAGGAAAGCTTAGGCGGCTTCAGGGACCACGGTTCCATCCCCCCATGCTGCACCAGCCCTGCCCTCAGGGCAGGCTGAGCCGGCCATAAAAATAAAAATAAAAATAAATAAAATTTTAAAAATTCTTAAAAAAAAAAAAAAAAAGACAAAGAGAAAATGTCTTTTTGAAACATAATCTCAAAATTAAAGCTAATCATTACACAGATGCAAATTTTCAAGGGGTCTGGGCCAAGGAAAAAACATTAACTATGTAACTATCATGATTAAAGGAGGACTTGGAGGACAACTCAATGAAAGGGATTAATCCAGTGGGTGTCATCGCTGGATGATCAATTAGCAACCTAATGTGATAGAGTAAAGAAGTAGCTGAAGAACATACATATCATACACAGTGGTTATCTAGTATTTCTTATATTCCCACCCCCAAAAGAAATTTTTTTTTTTTTTTTTTTTTTTTTGTCTTTTTTTGAGACAGGGTCTCACTATGCAGTGCAGGCTGGCCTTGAGCTCACTTTTGTAGCCCAGGCTGGTCTCGAACTCGCACCAATCCTCCTGCCTCAGCCTTCCGAGTGCTAAGATTACAGGTGTGCGCCACCATGCCCGGCTTCCAAAAGAAATTTTAAAATACTTGACACCTTACCTGAACTTTAAAGATGGCATCAGGATTATTTTATACTTTAGTGTCATTATAAAGGCTGCATATACCACAAATATTTTTTTACGACTGAGTGGGTACAGGATCTCACTACACAGCTCAGACTTGTAGTGATCCTCCTGTCTCAGCCTCCCCAGCAACAGTGTTACAGGCATACACCACAATACCCAGTTTTGGTGGATGGCATGGCACAGGGCCAGCATGGCATGTGGTACCACGGATCGAACCCAGATCCCTAGGCTTGCCAGGCAGGCACTTAGGCCACCAAGGTCTCTCTCCAGCCCCGGCCCCAGAAGTATTTTAAATACTGATACTTTATTGCCTTAATATGTATCTAACAAGACCTAAACATTTTCTCTATCACTTATTTATATATGAGCAAACCCTTCACTAGTTTTAAATTTCATTTCAATTTTTCTTTAAATTTCATTTCCACATAGTAGTGTTTCCTATTTTAAACCATGATATACAAAAATACTTAAAATTTCAGTGACCATAAAGCTTAAAAGAAATTGATTACTTGTGGTTTCTTGTAATTATTGATATATAAACCAACAAAAAATGCTTCAATTTTTAATTATGCTTACAAAAAAATTAGAATGTTTCTATTTCTCTATGTAACTTAATAAAGTCTTCTGTTGGTTTTCAGGGATCTTCTGAGATTTGACAGATGGTTGGCCTGGTCTTGCAACAGGTTCTTCTCGTAGTACCCAGGATTATCTTCAAATCTGGCCTCAAGATATCCACCTGCTTAGCTCCCCAAGTTGCTGGGACCACAGGAATATACCACTATGTTTAGCTCGAATTTTTTTTTCAAAATAACTTTGTAGATTAGATATCATTACAAATTACTAGAGTAGTACAAGATCTAGGATTAAGCCAATTCATTTTCATAGATGTGGCTGTGAAAAGCCTTGTTCACATTAATGAGCAGACTGAGTTTATTCTGTCACTCAAATCTCTGAACTCCCTTTGAGTTAAAAATCTCACATACTGAGCCACCAGAAATGTTTAGTAATCAGCTGACATCTATATAAAGTCCTCTAAATTTACTGAAGGCAGAGCTGTACTTGTGAAAAGAATTGTGTACTAACAAATCACTTTCTCAATCCAGCATTACAACTGAATCTTTATTGGAAAGTGAGTACTTTGCACCATGGGTATATTGCAGAAAAGTGAAAAGTATGCTTGTCTATAAAATGGGGAACTGGTGATTATGAGGATGAGAAGAAAAATAACATGTAGCTCTACCACAAGCACATAGGAAGTATACTGTATATAGATCTCAAGTAGAATTTTGGAATAAATTCTTTGAAAATTATTCATGTCAAACTTTGACACAGCAGCCTGAACACCAGAGACTTTTTTTTTAAGGGAAGGGTCTACAAGGTGGTCGGGGTCTCACTACCAAATCAGACTTGTAGTGATCCACATCTTTACAGGCTCCCAAGAGCTAGGACTACATATGCATGCCACCACACCCTGTCTCCATTGCCATCTAAGCCACACAGCAGGCCCAGGGATTAAACTGCTGGCCCCAGTGCCTGCTTGCAGGCGCTTTAATCCACTGAGCTATTTGGCCAGCCCTTTAAATAAATATTCTAAGTAGTGCTTTTTTCAGTCTTGTTTTAAAAAAACTTGTGTAACAACTCCACATTGTATATATTCTATCATCCAACCCCAAAGACCTCGGTTTTAAATTCATGCAAACATCACATTTTTATTTACTTTTATTTTTTTGCGGAACTGGGGATTGAAAAATATCACATTTTTAAAATTAACCTTGTTTAAAGTAAAAAATATTGCTCTACCTAGGTAGAGTGTTCAAAGAAAAGTGACTCATCCAGTTGGGCCAGCAAGATAGTTCAGCAATCTAAAGTGTAGTTCTGCTGATAAACTGCTACCATTATGGACTACTGTACTACACATACAACTACTTAGTTTAATGAGAAGAAATATTTACAATAATAGTGTTTAGAAAAGTTATCATGTCTCCATCTTGTACCCTGAAGAGCTACTATGAAGACAATATGTATTGTATTAACTACTGTGGCTGTCCTACTAACATGTTTTGAAACTCACTTTATTAAAATTAATAAAATTAAAGAAAAAAAAAAAAAAAAGCACCTCAGCTTAGGCAAGCATGCAGGGACCACAGCTTGATCCCCACCACCACAGGCCGTACCAGCCCTGCCCCCACGTGGGCTGAGCTGGCCACAAAAATAAAAAAAGTGACTCACCAAAGTATTACTATCATTACATTCTATAGTTCTACATACACAAAATACCCCTTGAAGACATTCATGCTCCAGTTTGAGAAACAGTGATTTATCTTCAGCCAATATCCTATCGTTTAGTTATGATGATACACAAATTCTGGGTAAATAGCAACTACTTCTTTCACATTAATATATAATGAGTGTTACTGAAATTTAATCTACTTACAATAGGTTAACTTTTTTATATAAAAAAAAAATTGCTACTTGAAAATGTAAAATTAGACATATTTGGAGGCATGCGGCTTTCATAAGTTTTTGCCATGACATCAAGCCTATGTGCCAAGTATGACTTTGTACAAAAAATCAACTTAGTTTAATGTTCTAAATGAGAAATATTTTAAGATCAGTGGTACCACACTAAAACATGATACATGGGTGGACTATACTTTGAACTCATTTACAAAAATCTATACTTGTGAATAGAACAGCACATTAAAATTATTGAAAACAACTTAAGAGATTTCTACTTGAAAATATAACTGCTTGAAAATCTATTTATGAGATTCTTAAAGGACTTACAACAAAAGATCCCCACGTTTTAAGAGATTTCTACTTGAAAATATAACTGCTTGAAAATCTATTTATGAGATTCTTAAAGGACTTACAACAAAAGATCCCCACATTTTAACAAGATATCTAGAACAGTCCTTCTCAAACTAAAGTAACTAATACATGGAATTATTTCCTTTACAGCTAACATGGCACTACATACACATGGCTAGGAGAACTGTGGAAGTCACGTAAGTGAGCTTTGGTAAGTCTTAATTTATTCTCAGAAGTGGAGTCTACAAACATACTATTTCTTCAGGACCTATAAAATTTTGTGAACTAGACCTGGACCATGAACAGAAATCCACGTAACCAAAATAAATCTTGCCCAAGATATAGCATAGACAACCAAGTCCTTCAATCTACCTTTATTACTAACATGGTAACTAAACACAGCCCCTCTCAAATGGTTCTCATATTTGGATACATCTGAACCATTAATACCATAAGACTAGTACAACACAGGACAAATTATTCTCATCGGCAAGCCTACTCATGAATATAGCTGAAGTTCTACTTTTTGCTTTCTAGTACTTTGTCCAATCCTTAGATATGCTACTCAAATTAGCAAAACTAAAGATGCAACAATTCATAATGTATTTCTATTAACTAAGTATTATTAGCTTAATTCTATTTTTACTTATTAAGGTTCTTTATAAGAAAAAAATGAGAAGTTCTCTGGACAAGAGAATACTATACTAATTAAGAGCATCCTTTGCTACACCCTACCCTTACTAATTCATTAAACACTGTCCATCATCCCCACCTGGACATATACAATAGCCTGCTCATTGTCCTGACTTCCATTTGTCCACTTCTACATTCTCCACACATAGCCAAAGTAAATGATCCTTAGGTAAAGCTCTGAACAGAATTCTGCACTGTTCCTTATGCTGACTACCACGCCCATGATTAGCTGTTTACTTCAACTCACCTAGAACTGTGCTCTCACTCACTGAAGTCCACACCCTGGCTTTGTTTCCTCATATACTAAGTGCCTCTTGCCTTAGGGATTTTGAATTGGCCATTCCAGTGGTGGCAAACCTATGGAACATGTGTCACAGCAGGCATACATAGCCCTTTTCAGAACGCAAGTAAAGAGTTATCAGTTGTGTGGCTGGAGAGATAGCTCCGTGGAATAAGCACTTGCCTGGCAAATGCAAGGTCCTGAGTTCAATCCCTGGCACCACAAAAAAAAAAAAAAAAAAAAAAAAAAAAAAAAAAGTTATCAGTTGTTTCTCCAAACCAGAATTTCAGTATTCAGTTTTAATTGCACTGTTGGCACTTTGCAATAAATAAGATAGGTTTGGGATTGCAAACTTGACTCTCAGTCTCTATCATTTGGCTACTGCCTCTGTATGAAATGTTCTTTTTCCACTGGTCTTTGTATAGCTGATTCAGTATCACTTAGAACTCAACTTATCTCCATAAGCACAGGATATTCTGAGAACTTACAAAGCAAGTTGAATATGCTTTTAAAAATCCTTTTGAATAAGCAGTGTATAAAGTACTATTACATGTTAGAAACTATGCAATACAACCCTATCCCATACAGTCCTAACTTTACAACAGCTAAGTAAAATATAGTTTAATTAAACTGGGCACCAAATTCCAGGAGGCTCTGGCAGGGCCCAGCCTGGACAATCTAACAAATTAGCTCAGGACAAAGGTTCTGGGTTTAATTTCCAGTACAGCATACATACGTACTTTTATATTTTTAATATAATCCATAGTATCCCCCTCAGAACTACTTAGGCCCAAATGTGGTCATCACTACTATCAGCTCCAAATTTTACATGTAAGAGAAATAATCCCTACACTTGTTCCATCTACTACTGCTTAATGTTAGGTTATGCTAGTAGGTAAGCATGGCCAGTATATTCCTTAGTCACATGGCCTGTGCTACACAAGTGTCTCCTGGGGAAACAATGCAGTCTACAGATGGTGTTTTTATCCACCACTATCAACCACAGAGCTGTATCATGAACTACTAAACCAACTCCCAACATTTACAGTGTAAAGGAGAAATGTTCATGTTTTTAGTGCCTGGTTGGCTGGTTCCACACCACAGAGGCCTGGTAGGAGGGTCTGTAAAGGAAAGCTGCTTATCTCACAGCAGCCAGGAAGCTACCGACTCACCTTCCCCACCTGCCTCTAATGACTAGATTCTCCTTCCTACCATCTTGCCAGCCAGAATGGCCCCATAATCCAACCACCTTCCCAAAGTCCCACTTCTGAGCACATGAAAGTTCAGAAGGACACTTAAATATAAACCGTAATTCACCAACATCACAAGTCTTTTGATCTAATCCTTTATCCAATCTTACTTACCTAACAGGGCCAGAGGCTTGTCAAGACTAATAACTACATCATCCCTACTTGTCAGCAAAGCACTCCAGTTTCCAGTTCTTTTCCTGAAACTCACTTACTCAGCCTGACATTTCCATCTGCTATCCCCGACCAACCTATTCTCTCATTGTGCAAACGTACATAGCTTTCTTGCTCTCCACTTTTCCAGCTATAATTTCCATTTCTAGTTCTAATCCTTGAAACAGAAAATTAACCAAAGCAGTATCTTTTATCTACCATCTAGCAATTCTCCACACTACTCACAAAAATTTAAAGAACTCACAGTGACCAATTTTACCTCTGAACTTACAACCAAATGAAATCTGGCTTCTGTTCCCACTAAAACTGAGATTCTTTTAAAATTCATGTTGCCAAACTCAAATTTCAGTTTTCCCTGGCAACCATTCTTTTTGAAGTCTTCCACATCTGTGAACCTACTAGCCACTTTTTCTCAATCTACTGTGCTGACTACCTTAGCCAAATTCTAAGAAACTGGCTTTTCTCAAGATTTGGGCCTCCACTTTTTCCTGTACCTGAGTACTCTTCCATCTCAACCCGTACCCTCACTCTTAGTATCAGAAGTTCACCTTGTGTCTTCACTTCCTGTCATGCCCCATACCAAATGCATTAGCAAATGCTAATTTAATTTTCTTTTTCTTTTTCTTTTTTTAGTGTGTGTGTGAGAATTGGAATTTTTATTTTAAAGAGAAAAAGTAAAACAACATTTCAAGATAAGGTAATGAGAGAATAATGGTGATTAATACATTGCATATTGTTATCTTTAAATTAGTTCCTCAGAGTACAAGATTTCAGCATTTAATTGCCCAAACAATATTAGCACAACAGAGATCTACAATCAGTACTCTAGCTCCACAGACATGGGTCTAGGCCATCATTACTCCTCACTAGGTAAAACTACTTTTCTTCTACTTTTGTCCATCCCATTTCAAATTAACAAACACCTGTATTTAAAGCTGGCTCACACTTTAAAAAATGGCAGTTATCCACTAGAAACTACAAATGCTAGATTTATCATGTTATTTTTCAGTCCCTTGTTTAATCTCCAAACGTACCCACTACAAACCAGTGACATCACAGTAACCAGAAGACAATTCAGGGACGGCAAGATGATTCAGCAGTCTAAAGCGCCTGCTTAGGCAAGCTTAGGCATCCACAGGGACCCCCAGTTTGCTCTCCAGCACCACATGCTGTGCTAGCCCCACCCCGAGGGCAGGCTGAGCCAGCCATAATATCAAAAGAATCAGAAGACAATTCAGCAAGGTCTGAGTACAAGGACAATGAGGGCATAAGTATCTCTGGCAGAGATTTCAGTTACTTTCTCATAAGCCTAAGAATGTTAGTGGAAGAAATGTTATCTTTGCACTCAAATTTGGAAAGACTCCTCAGGAAGTAGAGGCCAAAAAGCAGTTTTTACCACTACATGCCCTACCCAATGGCAATCAGAAATAGCCAAAGCATAAGACTCTTTAGTGCTGGTGAACTGGCCATGGGATCCAGCCAGGTACAAGCCACCCCACTATGATACTAATTCAATAACCCAAAAATCCAAGTCCAAGGCCTAACTCTAGCAGAAGCAAGTGATCTGAGCCTTAACCTACTCACTCACATTCTCTGTCAACATCCTGTTCCTTCTATTGCTTCATAAGCATCAGTTATTAACTTTTTCACCTACAGATTCCCCAGAAATTTGGGAAAAAATAATCTTTAAGAAAAACCGCACACAGGGGCCCAGCGGGATGGCTCAGTGGTCTGGAGCGCCTGCTTGGGAAAGCCTGGGTGGCTTCAGGGACCACAGTTCGATCGCCGGCACCACATGCTGCGCCAGCCCTGCCCTCGGGCGGGCTGAGCCGGCCATAAAAAAATGAGTGAATAAACAAACAAAGGTTCTGAAACAATAAATACATAAATAAAATAAAATAAAAAATTAAAAAAAGAAAAACGCACACAGAAAATATCACCTACAACTCAAAAGAAATGCTCCTGGAGTCTCATGTTACCTTTCTGCAAAGTCATTCTCAGTCTCCCCAAGGTTCTATTAATCTGCATGCCTACACAGTGTGACAATACTCTTCTGTTAGTCCCTACAATAGATAATCCCAATAACAAATCATTAGCCCAAGAATTCTAAATCCTTAGAGATCCGTAAGATCTTTGTGGAAAACCTGAGAAATCAATATCATTTTACTAGATAGCTCTCCTTGCACTTCCCCTATCTGAGCCCAATCTTAAAGTGACTGACTTTAGTGAATTTTGTGTTAACAAAATACTCCAATAATTTATATGCCCATATTAATCCATTTGTGGGAGCAGAGCCCCATGAGCTAATTATTTTCCATTAAGCCATTAAGTCTTTTTAGGGTCCTACCACCCACGAGCACCATCTTAGGGGCTAAGTTTATACCGCATGAGAAGTGAATAATGCTAGATACTTCGGGGGGTAACATCCCCACTGAAGAATGTATGGTCTTTAATTCCAAATATATAAAATCTGGGTATAAAAATGTCATAAAATAACTCTTTCTGAAGTATTATAATAGTTAAGGTTTTAGGGTTATGACTCAACATGTTAAAAAAAAAGAGGGAAAGAGTTGTTTCTAAAAAGTAACTGAAGATTATGATTAGACAAAAAATATGATTCTGAATGTAAAATGTTTAGGGAACTTCAGGTAGCTTGATTTTATTAAAAATTCTTTGAGTACTTCATATCTATTTCTAGTTCTCAACATAATTTTATTTTTTTTAAATGTATGTTTAGTACAGGGTCTATAGGGTCTCACTACACATCACACTTATAGTGATCCTTCTGTTTTCAACCTCACAAGTGCTGGGATTACAGGCACATGCCACTATGCCCAATCTCAGCACGTCCCAGGGAACCCAGTCCCTATGTCTGCCTAAGCAGGTGCTTTAATCCACTGAACTATCTAGCCAGCCCAACATTAAAATTTTACACATTAAAACTTTTTTAAAAATTCAACTTTTCTAATAATTGACCTGATATAATTTGTAAATTGTTCACAGTATGAATATAGTATAAAGCAATTACTATATATGAGTTTGGCTTAACAATCTTACTACTTTGTTTTTTTTTATTTTGCTTTGTTTTTTTTAATCCTACTACTTTGTCAGCTGGAAAGATAGGAGTTGAAATAATTATACCAGTGCCAATAAATTCAATAAAACTTAATGAAATTCAGTTAAAAATGGAATCAACTTTCAGGTTCAGGTTGAGTTTGAGACAAGCAGAAATACATAATGAAAAATAGCAGTAGATATTAATCAAAAGGGCCCACTGTACCCTATCTACTCATCCATGAAAAACCACTTTGTACAGTACCTTTGCAATCACATCTTAAAATAATCACCAATAAATTCACTTTTGAGATAGAAGACATTAAGACCACGGCTTATAATCAGTCAGTACAAGCTACAATTTAGCCTACTTCAAAGTTTATTTTGTTGAGTACAACTCTAATTCTTTCAAAAGAAGATGCTGAGAGGGGGAAAAAAAGAAAGCTGAAAAAAACCAGTGTTGGCCATGCTTATATAAGAAAGCAATAGCTCAGATTTCTAGTACTCACTTTAAATAGCCCAGCTTCCTTTATACTGCATTAATATAAAAAGATATAATCTAGTTAGGCCATAAATATATTTTCTGCTTCATAACAGTATATAAGGTTGGTGTTACTCTAGAAGAGTTTCTTTTTAAATATGTAAAACTCCACTCTGTAGAGTATTTCAATTAAAATAAAGTCAGATACAAAAATAAGACCACACTCCCAAAAAATTCATGTAGAAAATTTCAGGGAAAAAGTGAAAATGAAAGCCATTTCCAAAAGAATGTGTTATATATTAATTTATTTAGTAAACACTTATTACCTCTATGAACTTAAGGAAGGATGCTGATATTAAATAAATTAAACACCAAGCAACATTTATTAAGTACCTACCATGTGGCTAGGCTTTGGACTACACATAAAAAAACACAGGCTTGGTCCCTGCCCTCATGGAGCTCACAGTCTAGCTACAGCAAGCAGTCACAAATACAACAGCAAAGCACCAGGGAAGCAAGAAGGAACTGGTTCTGCCTGGAGAATGCAGGGCAGGATTCCCAAAGATGAAGACAATGGAGCTGGGCTGCCACCAGGAGGAGGAGGAGAAGGAGTTCATCAGGTGAAGGGAAGGGGGAAGCGCATTCCAAGCAGAGACAGCATGAGCAAGCAGAGTCTTGAAAGTGCATGCCATGGTGCAGGACGACGAGTGGTCCAGCGCAGCTAGAGCAGAGAGATGCGCACAAACTAAAGAGATGAATTAGGATTTGGTATTTAATACAAGTGTCAGAAAGTAAATCTCATGCTACAGTAAATAATTTTAACAACACTGTGGTTCTATTAACATCAGTAATTTCCAAGAATTCATTTCATAAACATCTGAGCTCCTTCTTAGGTACCTGAGCACTATGGATAGTCTTCAGAAAAGGTTTTAGAAATATATCTTAATTTTCCTCTAAACACTTACTTAAGAAGCAAAACAACCCTAGATAAATTTCCTTAAAAATTCTGAAACCACCTACACTCTTACACAATCCTTTTACTAACCTGAGATCCCTCCACTCTTACCTTTCTTAACATCTTTGTGACTATTACCTCAAACTAACTCCATAGAAACAGTGCAAAAGCAATTTAGTCTGCCCTTTCCCCTTGGCCTTTTGTTTGTTTGTTTTCATGTATTTGGTACAGGATCTCACTACACAGCTCGGACTTGTGGTGATCCTCCTGTCTCACCCTCCCCTGTGCTGGGGTTACAGATGTGCGCCACCAAGCTGGTTTCAGTGGTCAGCACAGTACACCCGGGGCACCAAGCCAGCACGGCATGTGGTGCCCGGGATTGAACCTGACTTTGTGCTTGCCAGGCAGGCACATAAGACTGCCAAACTATCTTCCTCAGCCCAGATACAATATTGTGACATGAGCAGATAATGCTTTCTGACCTCCACACAAATTTTCAGAAATTAATTTTGTAAAATAAATAAAAGCAAGTGTAAACCAGAGACTGTACTAGTGCTGGCAAACCTATGCCACTCATGCTACATCAAGCTGTCTCTTATCACTGAGAGCTCTACAAGGCTCACCATCACTGTCCCACAACCTTCAAAAAGAGTAAAAAGATTAGACAACTCAAGTCAGAAAGTTTCCTACAAGAAACTCTAAGCAACACTATTTACTAGTGCCCAAGTACATGGCAGCTTAAGGAAGAAGCAAAGGGGAAAGGAGTAGAACATGAATCAAATACTATTTATGCTTCACAATAATACTATGGAAAAAAATTAATACCTTAATTTTACAAATGAAAAACTTGACAATCTAAAATTCCTATGACAAAATCAGCTAATAAGTAGCAGGGCAAGTTCCCCAAACCATGCTGCCAGAATCCACTAAAAGCCCTTTCTATTGTACTAAACTAATTCCAGGTTCCTAAAATAAATACTGCACTTCCAAAGGTCATGCTGAGTTATATCAAGTCACATCCCAAGAAAAACTAAGTCTCTACTTTCTCATCCCTTATTTTCACACCATTAGTGCACGACTATGGTTGTTGCAATACACAGATCTCTCAAATTTTAAGAACTTTTTAACTGACTAAAAACGACTTAGATACCTGCAGTAATGACTTCAACGTCAACTCCTAGTTTCATAGGAACAGAAGTAATCTCTTAGCAACCATGAAAGGACTGGGGCCTGGGGATTTGCCTCAGCAGTGGAATGCTTGCCCAGCAAGCTGGAAGCCCTGGGTTCAGTCCTCGGTACCAAAAACAAGAAAAATCTCCCCTAAGCATGAAAGAACTGTGCAAATCAATGAGTCACTTGTGGGGGATAGAAGGTTAGCTGTTCTTAGAGGGAAACAAGTGTGCTTTGTAAAGATATTGGGTATTTTAATGTAATTAAATAGTATCATATCTCAAATGAGAATTGTTTAAAGTGATGAAGACGCCCAGCAGGATGGCTCAGTAGTCAAAAGCGTCTGCTTAGGAAAGCTTAGGCGGCTGCAGGGACCATGGTTCAATTCCCCAGCACCACATGCTGCACCAGCCTTGCCCTCTGGGCAGGCTGAGCCAACCATAAAAATAAATAAATAAACAAAAGTTCTGAAATAAGAAATAAAATAAAATAAAAAATTATCAAAAAATAAAAATAAAAATGAACTGGAGATACAACTCCATACTGTGAGGGAGGGGGAGAATACTGAAATAAATCTCCAATCACAGTATTAGGATGAGAATATTATACTAAGAGTCAACATCTTCAACAGTATCAGCAAATCAAAATAAAAACAGCGCCTGTTCAACTTCCTGAAAATTACTACAAAGAAGTTTAAACTATAAGAAAAGATTACTACTACACTAAAATTTTGCCTCTTTTTAGGTAACAGGAACTATTTCTTTAAGTGAACAATTAATACTGATAAATGTCCTATAAAATGATCCAATGGGTCAAAAGTACAATGTATATTGGCCTAGAAAGATAGTGAAATGCTTTCTGATATGCACAAATTACTTAAGTCATCTCTGTGTAGGTACTGTCAAATATGAGAAAATAGGTTTATAATTCAAATAGCTCTGCATGGGACAGGGGAATTTATTTGTACAGCAAAAATTCAGTAACATAATTACAACATGAGATAGCTTTTGAAGTAGCATATATACACTATCTATCTATCTATCTATCTATATATATATGTATATGTATATATATATGTAAATTAACCAACCTTATTTTGATTGAGAGGATCATTCCGAAATCTCTGTTTGTTCTTCTGTAATTTACTAGGCATCATCTTTCCAGTTCTGAAGTCAAAACTGCTGAGGTCAACAGTATTTCCCAGGTACCTTGCCAACTGAGGTTTGCTTCTGAACTTCTTACCACTTGGACTAGAAGAAAGATAAATAAAGTTAATTGTATAAAAGACAGATATACAATAATTAGGGTATATAATACCCTAAATCTGCACCACTGGAGCAGGTAACAAACATTGCTACAGATTATCCTGCAACTACTAAAAGCATTCAAACACAAACTGCACACATAGCTCAGGACGCTCACTGCAAGTGTTTTCAGCCTTACAAATATTCTTTCCAAAGTGACTTTGGGAAATGCTGGGGTTCTTATTCCCTATATTACGTGTGTAAAATGGCAACAGTAATCAGAACGAAACACAAATTCTGAGGTTAATAATTATTATTAAAAACCTAAAAACTGGGCCGGGGAAGTAGCTCTGTGGTACAAGCACCTGCCTGGAAAGTGCAAGATCATGAGTTTGAACCCCCGTCCCACAAAAAAAAAAAAAAAAAAAAAAAAACTAAAAACTTAGAACTCATATATTGTAATTTGAAATAACATTTGCAATAGAAGAAAATTTCTAAATGTTGACAACATTTAAATGCTCCCTGCTTAGCCGGGCATGGTGGTGCACAATTGTAATCCCAGCACTTGGGAGGCTGAGGCAGGAGGATCAGTGCGAGTTCGAGACCAGCCTGAGCTACAAAAGTGAGCTCAAGGCCAGCCTGAACTGAATAACAAGACCCTGTCTCCAAAAAAAAAAAAAAAAGACAAAATAAATAAATAAATAAAATAAAATAAATGCTCCCTGCTGGACTTATTGAAATGAAGGGGGAAAAAAGGCAAACATTTACATAGTGCTTATATATAATAATGTAGTTTTATTACAAAAGCATACCAAGAATAATTTATTTCTTTTCAGAAATATTGCAAAAGGTGGAAAACTATAAAAGTGCCACAATTACATAGAGGACTAATCTTTTAAGATGTATGTCCTACATCGCATTAATCTATGAGGAAGGCCGGGCATGGTGGTGCATGCCTGTATTCGCAGCACTTGGGAGGCTGAGGCAGGAGGATCAGTGAGAGTTCAAGACCAGCCTGGGCTACAAAAGTGAGCTCAAGGCCAGCCTGAACTGCATAGTGAGACCCTGTCTCAAAAAAAAAAAAACTATTGTAGTCAACTTGTTGTGGGTCCATAATCAATATAGCAATCCAAGTAGCCAATTAAGATGTGAAGGTCTTTTATTAGCTGAGCTCAGCGACCGTCAGCATGGACCCCTGTTTCAGTGTTCATGTGAGCATTCCCAAGAAGAGAACGCGAGGAGTATATAAAGAGAAAGAAAAGAACAAAGAAAATATGTAACACATCCTGCTCATCGAACAGATTAAAAATGTATCTTGCTTGTCAGTTAAATTAAAAATTTAAAAATGTATATATAGCACTGGGCGTGGTGATGTGCACCTGTAATCCCAGCACTTGGGAGGCTGAGGCAGGAGGATCAGTGAGAGTTCAAGACCAGCCTGGGCTACAAAAGTGAGCTCAAGCCCAGCCTGAACTGCACTTTAAGACCCTGTTTCAAAAAGACAAAAAGTAAGTAAATAACTAATTAAATATATATATATATGAGCAAAAATTTTGTAAGAAGAATGTCCTAAAGCCTTGTAAATTTTCTAAACTAAGTATATTAGAAATGCTAACAACAGTGCGATATGTCATGAGAATAAAACTGGGAGAACTCTAGAAAACTCAAAGAAGCCAGCCTGTCATATTTAGAACCTACCCAGGTATTAACTGTTAAAAAAGATTCAACAGAAGACAAAAGGAATAACTTGGGTGAACCAACAATAAAGTATTTATTGACAATAATAAAACAATTTCTCTGGATCAAGTTTTATCCAACAAATGGCAATCATCATGTTCTATGCTATTCTGCTGTTAAAATTTTTAAGATGAACGCAGGCCTCACTAACTTTCCCACAATCAGGTAATTTTTTTTATTCTGAAAAGAAAATTGAAGGTAAATAGAATTCCACCAATAGATTAAGGTAACAAAGTATAACAACCAGCATCTAAGGAAATAAAACAAAGCAGACAGACAATACCCAGAACACACCAAGGAAAAGAATACAGGATCACATATAGCAAAGATCAACTCCAATTTAACCTCAATTTCCAAATGTGCTCAAGGGCACAAAACAATCCAAACATAATTATCTTAGTGGTGCACACCTATAATCCCAGTACTTGGGAAGCTGAGGCAAGAGGATCAGTGTGAGTTCAAGACCAGCCTGGGCTGCAAAAGTTAGCTCAAGGCCAGCCTGAACTGCATAGCAAGACCCTGTCTCAAAAAGACAAAAAAAAAAAAAAAAAAAAAAAAAAAGCTTGAATCATGCACACCATATACTCCTACCCCTCAAACCTCATCTGTGTTAGTGGCATCACTACCTATTTAATACCTAATCCTCCAAGCTAGACGACCACATCACAGTCTTTTAGTACTCCCATCCCTTAGCCACATACCCAGTACCAAGTTCAAATTCTAAATGTTTGGAGGCTCAGCCAGGCAGGCACAAAGGCACATGCCTATAATACCAGCTACACAAGAGGACAGCAAGTTAAAGCCAATCCTGGGCAACTTAGCAAAAAGCTGTCTCAAAAAATAAAAACAGCAAGGAATGGACAGAGGAAGGGAGGGAGAAGAAGGAAGGAGGGGAAGAGGGAAGAAGCGAGGGGGAGAGAAGCAGGGAAATGAAAGTTATTCAGAGACTCCTCCACACAGACAGCATTACCTCCTTAACAAGACACCAAAAACTAAGCTTACATATTTTTTTTTACTTTCCCACAGCATTAGAACACCGAATTCCAAGCCAGGCGTGGTGGCGCATGCCTATAATCCCAGCACTTGGGAGGCTGAGGCAGGAGGATCGATGTGAGTTCGAGACCATCCTGGGCTACCAAAGTGAGCTCAAGGCCAGCCTGAAATGCATAGTGAGACCCTGTCTCAAAAAGACCAAAAAAAAAAAAGAACACTGAATTTCAAAGCCAAAGTCATCAAAATATGCCACATACCTACGACTTCTCCAGCTGCATCTTTCCAGACAAACAGATGAATACAAGTAATATTCTTGCCTGTCACGGAGCTATTAAATCCTCCACACCCAATGAAAAACGTCACCTCCCTTTGGCAGCTTCCTATTTTTCTCCAGTCCAACTTTAAAATACCTAACGCAGACTTGGGGGAATGACTTAAACTAACCCTAACACTCAGGAGGCTAAGGTTTGAGAAGCTAGAGTTCAAGGCCAGCCTGTGTTATAAAGTGAGCTCAAAGATAGCCTGGACTACACAGAAATAACCCTGTCTGAAAAATAAATGAATAAATAAAATTTTAAAACCTACTACACCACGCAATTCTCTTTCATTGCAATTTCTATACATGTCTCTGAAGGAATTCACTAACCAGAAATTATAACGCCACTTTCTGAAACCTATAAATATCAGATTATAAACTAGTCTTAAAAAAGGTAATTTGCTGGTAAGGAACCTTATTAACTGAGTAAGAAAGGATGCAATTTTCATTTATAGACATAACAGAATGCTAAGTCCTATTCTTACTTTAAAACTATACTACATGGCATTTTAAAACTAAACTTGAAAATATTTTCATGGTCTGTTAACCTACATGAGAGGGAAGTACTAATAAGTGAACCCAACTAATGTGAAAAGTTTGTACAAGATATGTCAATTAAAATTTGAGTTAAGCTAAATAGGGATCTTATAATCATACAATCAGGTTAATAGTAAACTTTCTGACTAACTTTGAGATAAACAGTGAAAGTTTCCACAAAATTCTAAGATTTCCCTCAAAAGATCTATTTAGTTCAATAAAACGCTGAGCTTTTTTTAATTGACTATAATTTTTAAGAATGCAAATATTCAGGAAGCAACTTTTACTGAAAAATAGTCTCAGCATGTGGCTTAAAGACAAAATACAACCATTTTGGGAGAATCCTTTGGTAAATTTCACAGATTAAACCTGCAATTATCAAGTCCTCATATAGTAGTTTAAATGTCATTTAACCACTGTATCTAAAACTCCAAAAGCACCTCATATTCCCTATAGAACAAAACTTATTAGAGACCAATATATTTTAGAGGTCTCTTCCTCAAAACAAAGAAATATAAATACAAAAAAAAAAAAAAAAAAAAGAAATGTAAATATCCAAGACCTCAAATAATAGTCTATACTTGGCTGAAGGTGGAGCTCAGTGATGCAGTACATATTTAGTATGTACAAGGTTCAGTCTGAGGAACAAGGAAACTAATAATAGGCTATACTGGTAAAATGTGATTGTGTAAGTTTATAATCTAGATTTGCAGTGTAACATGGTTTAAAAATAATTTCTATATTTATTAATTTTTAAAAACAAATGTATTCATTATTAAATAGGTTCCATATACTCTTCTAATAATCTAAATTAGCAATGAAGGAAAAAACATAAAGTCAAATTTTACTGTTACCATATGAAAAGAAAGCTGAAATGTCAACTGGTAACTGCTAACTTCTTATTCACATTGAGTCTCCACCTCCTGACGTAAAGATGGAACTCTATGGCACACCTGTAGTAGCTACAGGTATTTGTCCTTCACACTGCTATAAACAAAAGACAGCCTAAACCATTATTTCTTCTGTAACTGTAACTTGTGGGCAATACTTTAAGAAAATTCAAACTAGCTGCTCTGGAACTGAAAGTCAGGGACTGTGTTCTGCAAAAGATGAAGGCAAACAACAGAAGCACACGGCCCACAGGAATAGCTAAAGCTGGACATCCACCCATGAAGTGGGAAACTGAGCACAAAAAGTACTGTCTGTATCTAAAACAGCTGCCTTAGGCTCCAGTCTCAAACAACAGGATTTTACAAAGTGAATAATTTTTTTTTTAGAATTTTTTTTCTTGTTTCAGAATTTTTGTTTGTTTTTTTATTTTTATGGCCAGCTCAGCCTGCCTTGAGGGCAGGGCTGGCGCAGCATGTGGTGCCAAGGATCGAACTGCGGTCCCTGCAGCTGCCTAAGCTTTCCTAAGCAGGTGCTTTAGACCACTGAGCCATCCTGCCAGGCCCTTGAATTGATACTTTTAAAACAAACATTTAAAAAAACAAAAAAAAATTGGGGGGGGGTGCACAAGCCCTTGAATTGATACTTTGAAAACAAAAATTTTAAAACAAAAAATTGGGGGGGGGGGCAGCAGGATGGCTCAGTGGTCTAAAGTGCCTGCTTAGGAAAGCTTAGGGGGCTGCAGGGACCGCGATTCAATCCCCGGCACCACATGCTGCGCCAGCCCTGCTCTCAGGGCAGGCTGAGTGGCCATAAAAATAAATAAACAAACAAAAGTTCTGAGCCAACTAAATAAATAAATGTATCAATTCAAGACTATGTGTGGTGGCACCCATTGTATAGTCCCAGCTCTTGGGATGCTGAACACAGGTGATTACCACGAGTCTGATACATGTGGTAAGATCCTGTAGACCCTGCACTAAATACAAAAGCAAACAAAACCAGTATCAATACATAACATAGGGAAATTACTTTGTTTTAATTCTCATAGGATGATGAAGGATATTAGTCATTTTCATTTTTTCTCTAACAGATTATTTCTAATACCAATGGTGAGATATTTTCATTTTAAACCACAAAAAAAATTCCATGAACCACTCCACAGGCACACTATTTCTGATTCAATTTGTGATTGCATCTTTAATTTCTCCTACTCATTATTTAATTATTCTGAAGAAAAGGACTAACTAAAAATCAAACAAAAAAATCAAACAGTAGTTGTATTTTTGCTACTCATGTAAGAGCACTTCATCACTTCTATGTTCTCATTCTCACTCTCATGCTCGCTCTCTCTCTCTCTCAAAGCAGCAAGGTCTCTCTAGTTCTGGCTGGCCTTGAACTCTCAGTTATCCTCTTGCCTCAGCCTCTGGAGTGCCAGCCGGGCTTACAGGAGTGCACCACTACACCCAGCTACATTGTTTTATTTTTTTGTTTTTGTTTTTTTTTGCTTCCTTTCACTTTGATTAAGCTGTTTAAAGAAATTCTCAAACCTAACTTTACTCTCTACTTTAGAAATTAAAGTTTATCTGGCATTGGACTTTCAAATCTGGAAAAAAAAGTAACACATCAATCTTACATTTTTGTCACATTATTAATCCAGCTGCAATCATTACTGCATGAGCTAGAAAGTAAGGGCACTGCCTATAAGGCAATGACATAAAAACTGTATCTGCAGAAAATCTGCTGTGTGCCTATGAAACTACCTGCTGAGCCACTGCTCATACACAGCATTCTGTTTTCATGTTGCTTTGGTCAACATGGATAATTAGGATGTTTAGTCAAAGTATTACAAAGAGCAGATACAAGCATATCTCAAACCCACTTTCTAAGACAGGATCTTGCAAGTGTCCATCACTAGAGTGGAAAATGGTAAAGTAGCCAGTGAATGACAAGTGCTATGGCTCAAGATTATGTGCAATGCTCCATCTCCCCCTATCAATTTCAAAGGTAATAGTTGGGTAATAAAAATTTTCACACCAAAAATTCTACAAGCAACAGCACTGGAAAAGCTTAAGACAAAGAAAAAAAAAAAAATGCTTAAGACAAAAAAGAGAAATACATATACACTTTGTTATTTCTACCCCTTCATGTGTTAAGCCTTATTATATAACTATTCAAAGAAAAAAGATGGTCTCAACTATGCAATGTATAACTATCATCATTAGAAATCAAGTGTCAGCTATACTAAAAATACAAAATTAAAATTATTTTTTTGTACTTAAATGCAAAGCCTGTAATCAGAAAAGCGCCAAACCAACAAAAGAATGTATACGATTGCTTGCTTTACCACATACACAGACACAAAATTAAAGTATGCACACCACCTAGTCAGCTTTATCCCATTATGCGTAGGCCTTTTATAAGCCTCTCTAAAGTTTGTTCCTTATAATGTGTGTGTGTGTGTGTGTGTGTGTGTGTGTGTGTGTGTGTGTGTGTGTGTGTTTTGTACTGGGAATCAAACTCAGGACCTTGTGCTTGCCAGGCAGGCACCTGTGCCTCTGAGCTATAACCCCAGCATCGTTCCTGATACATTTTTATCTTTCCTTTTTTTTTTTTTTTAGATTTTTTTTAAGAATTTTTATTTCATTTATTATTTTAATTCTTGTTTCAGAACCTTTGTTTATTCACTCATTTTTATGGCCGGCTCAGCCCACCCCAAGGGCAGGGCTGGCGCAGCATGTGGTGCCAGGGATCGAACCATGGCCCCCAAAGCCACCCAAGCTTCCCCAAGCAGGCGCTTTAGACCACTGAGCCATCCCACCGGGCCCTATCTATCCTTATATTATTTTCATCTCTCATGTCTGATCAGTTTCTATCTTACTTCTATCTTACTGCTGAGACAAAATAAATGACACCCAACGTAAAAAAGGAAAGGTTTATTTAACTCAGTTTATACAGACTTCCGTCTATAATTTGCTGACTCCAAGGCACAAGGGCAACAGTTCATATTGGCAGAAGATAGCAAAAGCAAAAAAAGGGAACCAATACTCTCTTATATTCTATGAGGCTGACCATCCATAGAGCACTCACCTTAAATCCTAGCTTTGGATCATAAATCAATCACAAATCCCCCAAATGCACAAACAGTAACAGTTACTAAATGATCACCTTTGAGCCTGCTTTTCCACTGCTGCAGCCCAAGTCTAGTCCATCACTTCAGATCTAAACTACCAAAAGAGGCAGAGTGATCTACTATGTGCCTGCCTCTTTGCACTCCAAATTATTCACATCAGTCTTTCTAAAACTCCACATTTTGAGCACAGTGCATCCATAAAAACATCCAACAGGGGCCGGCCAGATAACTCAGTTGTCTAGAGCGCCTTCTGAGGCAAGCTTGGGCAACCAAAGGGACCGCAACTTGAACCTCAGCACCACATGCTTTGCCAGCCCTACCCTTAGGGCAGGCTGGGCCAGCCATAATATCAATAAATAAAGTTAAAAAAAAAAAAAAAGCCTAAAGCAATATATTTTTTTAAATCCAATGTAAGTTTAATTTTATGCTTTTATATTAAAAATAAGCGCTGAAAATTAAAAATACATAAAATAAGCCCATAAATATGTACAATTCATGTTGACATAGCAGTTAAAAATAAAATTAGAAAACTCAAGTGCGGGCCTTCAAGGGACTTACCCCATTAGCAAAAAGGAACCAAACATTTTAGCCCTGCATATGAAACTTTTTTCTTTTGTAATTTTTTAAATCTTTCAACCCTATTTTCCATTGCACTTACCTAGTGACCTTTTGCTCCAATAAACAGTGATTTATTCACACTACTATATTCTGAACAGGCCAACTGGCTGGTAAAAGCCAAGCATCTTATAACCACCATCTCTAATAACAAAAATACCCCTCAATCTAATACCCCACACCTGTACCATACTACAAAGCCTCCACAAAATGCAGTAGTAGGAGTATTTCCTTCCTCTGAATCCATTTAGCAAGTAATGACTACTTCCTACTTTAGTACAAGCCTATACTCAGAAAACATCCAAATCAATGAAAGAATGTAGAATCACAACTTACACACATACACACGCACAATTCAGCTCACCACATACCCCTCCAATGCCTTGCAAGAAGTAATCATGAATTATCCATTGCATTCTCTGCTAGTTTTACAACACCAAGCTCTGTATGATTATAAAATTGCCACAAGTTTAAATCTTATCTTCAGCAATGTCTTACTAAAGTACTCATTTATGAATGAAATTATATAATATCAGATTTGCTTCAAATAATGGTCTTCCATAAAATAAAATTTTTAAAAATTAAAAATAATGAAGGCCCAGTCAGATGCAGGAGAGACTAAGAGACTAAGGACAGATGCAGTAAAACTGACCATATGTTCACAACAGTTTAGGCTGAGTAGTTTTTCATACAGTTTCATTGGTTGATGTATGTTTACATTTTTCTACAAAATGTTTACAATATAAGCATTAAAGTATACAAATTCAGTATTTTCCCTGAAAATAGAAAAGTAGGTTTTTTTCTATTTTCTTTTCTTTTTTTTTCGAGAAAGGGTCTCACTATGTAGTGTAGGCTACCCTATAACTTGTAGCCCAGGTTTGCCACAAATTCATATAATCCCCCTGCCTCACTCTCCTGAGTGCTGGGATTATAGGTGTTCACCACCACACACCAAAAAGCAGTTTTTAAAGATATTAAAACTTGTAGGTCATGAAAAAAGTATGCCTGTCATCCCAGTTATTTCAAAGACTTAGGCAGGAAGAACACAAGTTCAAGGTCAGCCTAGGCAACTGAGCAAATTTCTTAAGACCTTGTCTTAAAAGTAAAACTTAGCAAGGGGCTGAGGATATCAGGTCATCGTATAACACCCCCAAATTCACTCCTCAGTACTAGGAAAGTAAAGATATTTGACAAAAAACATGTGACCATTAAAGGAGAGTAGAAAAGTGTTTTAAATTATTAATATGAAAAGTATACTACTTGCTACTTTAAAATATGTAAAAGGGGAGCTGAGGAGATAGTTTGGTGGTCTAAGTACCAGCCTGGCAAATACAAAGACCCGGGTTCAATCCATGGTACTCTAACATGCCATGCCAGTTAGACCAAATAAATAAATGTTTTGTTTTGTTTTGTTTTTAATTAAAAAGAAAAAAAAGTTGTGTGGGGCCCGGCGGGATGGCTCAGTGGTCTAAAGCGCCTGCTTGGGAAAGCTTGGGCAGCTTCAGGGACCGCGGTTCCATCCCTGGCAGCACATGCTGCGCCAGCCCTGCCCTTGGGGCGGGCTGAGCCAGCTATAAAAATGAGTGAATAAACAAACAAAGGTTCTGAAACAAGAAAAATAAATAAATAAAATTTTTTTTAAAAAGCTGTGAAAGAATTCTCTTCCTTACCCTAAATGTTTAAGGAATCACCACACAGCTTTACACGGTATAGAAGATTCACAAAGCTGGGCATGACAGCACATGCCAATACATACAGCATTCTCGGAGGCTAAAGCAGGAGGATCATAAGCTTGAACCCCACATAGTGACAAACAAGACCCTGTTTCAAAAACAAAAAGATGCTCAGTGTAAAAGCCTTAGGTTCAATCTCCAGCACCACGGAAAAAGTGCAAGACAGTAAGAGACATGGGGGGGCCAGAGGGTTTACTACTGATTTTCACTGAATCAGGTACTAAACATAATTACAGATTATTAAGAAGGAAATATGTCTGAAAATCATTTGAAAATACAACTGGGAAAAGAGAGCAGTGGATAAAACAAGACTAGCCAGAAACTGGTAACTGCTAAAACTGAAAGATGAATACAGGGGAATTCATTACATTTTTTTATCTATTTGCATGTTTAAGAGTTCTCCATAATAAAAACTGTGTGGAAGTGTATACACACTTCCATACACATTCCACACACTCCTAAAAACAGACTGTGAATACTAAAAGTATTAATAGTTCATTTGGAAACCAGAATAATGATCATCACTTCCTTTTCTAAATTCTTTTATATTTTCTCAACTTTACATTTAGCATGGGTTACTTTTTATAACAAGAAAAAGTGTAGTTTTTAAAAATGAATGATAATTTATAGTAATAGCACAAAAGATGTCCTAGTAATATTTCAAATTATAATCAAATTCTATAAATTTTCACATAATTATGAAGCACATGCTTCTCTTTATAATGGTTAACCAAGGAGAAAGGGACTAACATTTTATTGATATGACCATCTACTATATACCGAATGTCTTATATGTACTTATCCTGAATTTATACTTAAGAAACCAAAGGCTTAGGAAAAAAATAAAATAATATAACTTGGACATACTTGACCAAATTAAAGAATGAAGCACAATTCAGGCTACATACTTGTGACTCAAAAGTCCTCATTTTATATGCTGAACTATGGCTCCCCAAGTTCTGTGCTACACAAGTGTAGAGTAAGAATTTACAGTTCCTATGGCAACTTGATGGGATGACAAAATAATCTAATAATAAAAGTTGCAACATGTTTGTGTTCATTTTATTTTTATATTATTTTTATTGCAGGTCACTTAGAGATACTATAACATCTTCAAACTTATAGCAAAAGAAATAATTTAAGGCCAGGGAGATAGATCAGCAGTCTAAGTACCTGCCTAGCAAACCCAAGGACCTGAGCTTGACCCCCATACCACATCCCATGATGGCCGCCTGCCAGCCCAGCTACCAAATGCAGGGTGTGGTGGTACATGCCTGTAATCCCTGAGCTGGGGAGGCTGAGAAAGGAGGATCAATACAAGTCCAAGCTGTATAGTGAGACCCTGTACCAAAAAAATAAGTAAATAAATAAATAACTTAGCTAAAACTAGATTAAAATATTCTCCCAAAACAATACAAAAGGAATTTTTGATGGCAGATTTTTTTTAAAGGATAAAGGATTCTTTTCAATATTAACAGAAAAAATATTTAAAGGAAATGAAAAGTAGTCCAGCAGCTCCCTTTGGGTCTAAAAATCTACATTCAATGTATATACACACTTTATACAAATTCACAGAAAAACAGCATTTACTTCAGCTACTCAGTAATCACCTGATTTAATACAAAGTTGGATGCAGGACAGAGCAGGGGACACGAAGCACCCTTGATCCAGTAACAGTCAAGCTTGCATTATTGACAGCCAGAATGAACTATGAGTCTTTCAGATTAGTGGAAAAGAGAACTGATCACATGCTCTGCGCAACAAGAATTCATTATGAATCTTTGATATACTAGAGAATTTGCTGGATAGGGCATGTTCAAAAATGAATTTCAGCCCTTGACCATAAGGACGTCCAGATCCAGTAAACAACAAAGATATTACTTATTATTATATACAGTAACATAATTATATTCAAAATTCCATATAACTGGCCTGTATCCACCAGGGGGTATGAGGAAAATCTTTTTTAGAGATACACACCTGTTAAAATATTTCGGAATATTCTTTCATGCTTTGTCTAAGGATTCTACCATTATGAAAATAAAAGAATGCCAAGAAATGTTGAAAAAGGGATGACGTTATTCTTACATTTGGAAATAATTCATAATGCTTCTTGACAAATACTCAGTATTCAATTCTAAAATCAAATTCCAGATGTTATTTGTTATTGAGCTTTACCCTGAACTCATATATATTAGTTTCCAAACAAATGGGCTGGAATCTACAGTATATCAAAAAAGAAAAAGTATGATGTGAAAAACACTACTTAAATTTTATTCTATGCCATACTTTTATTCTCCTTCTTTGGGAAATTACTGACTTAGAAGCTCTGATGAAATCAAATAAAATTTCACTGTACAGTTTTTTTTCAATTTTATATATTTGGTGCAGGGTCCCAGTTTGCAGGTCAGACTCCTAGTGATCTTCCTGTTTTCAGCCACTCCAGTGCTGGAATTACAGGCATGTGCCACCATGCTGGTCACCAGCTCAAGGCACCCAAGGGTGGGACCAGCATGGTATGTGGTATTGGAGATCAAACCTCAGTTGCAATCTTCCTGCCTCAGCCTCCAGAGTGCTAGGACTGCAGGTGTGTGCCACCACGCCTGGATCATTTTACAATTTTTGTGAGTAATTCTTAGTGAACAATGGCTAATGACAATAAAACACCAATAAGCAGAAGCTAAAAATGCCATTAATTTGAAGCCAAATCATAAGCACATAAAATAGGAGTTGACAGTTTATTTCTAACTGATGACGGTCTTGAGAAGATCTCAAAACCAGTTAAAAGAGTATGAATTTTGTTAGCCTCATTATAAAGTTTAAAAAAAAAAACCTAACCTTCCCTTTGCGTTATCACTTGCTTCTCTTCCAACAAATAAAACTAATGAAATATTTTTAAGTGATTTGAAAAAACCATCTATTGATTTTGGTTGGAGATTATTTTTAGACTGCGTATACATAAGTTCCTTTCAAGCTTTATATTTTCTCTAACAGGTATTGTGGGTAGGGTGACAGGTGAGACTTGGTAAGTCAGAATCAGATGGAGGACAGTTGACAATGTTGTATCTAAACAAAAATTCCTCTATCATATCACCAAAAAAAAAAAAAAAAAAAGTGACAGTGCAGCTGAGGGAGCACAATTTTCCACCACACATACCTGTTATGTCTTCCATTTCTGGATACAGACTTCAATCATGCCATATCAAGAGAAAAGACTAAAATCAACCCAAACTTCTATAAAATACACTCTTGATCAGTACTCAGTTTCTTTACTCTTTCCAATTAAAAAGCTTTCTTAAAAAATTATATTTCACTGGCTATATTTAGCTTTCACATGACAACTTGATTTCTTCCAATTTGAGTGAAAGCTTTTCAGATGAAGATCTAGGGACTGGGGGATAAGTCAGCAGCATAAGTATCTGCCTCACAAGCACAAGTTTGATCCTGGGTACCACACACACACACACAGAAGAGGCTGTATAGATTGCTCCTTAGGGAATGTGTTTTGTCTATCTAAAAGTCTAAGAAATAACAGTGCTAATCCTCGGCTGAATACAGGTGGAGAGGCAACTAAATGCTTCTATTATCAAGAATACTACTACTTTAATCATGTTAACTTGCTATGTTTTTGTTTTGTTTTTGTTTTTTCCCTTACTAGCACTCACAAAGCCCGAAAGTCATCCTTGGGTACAATGATTTCATGACCAAATGAGGACTGAATATTCACACCTTGACAAACTCAGAATACATGTGTAATAGTAAATAAGTGTATTATTTTAATGGCACACCAACCTCAACAAAGTAGATTAAATGAGGTGTCGCTATATTTGAGGACACAAGCAGGGAATATGCATGCCACACCAACCATAGTGCAGAGCAGTTAAGAGTACTGAGATTAAGCTGACAAGGCAGTACAGACTTCGATCTTGTACTCAGGAGGCTGAGGCAGAAGAACTGAAAGTTTAAGGGCCAGAAAAATAGCTTAGTGGCATAGGCACCTCCCTAGCAAGTGCAAGGTCCTGAGTCTGATCCCTGGTAATAGGGAGGGGGAATGCAGAAGAACTGAAACTTTGAGGCCGACTCAGCAAGACTGTCTCAAAAAATATTTAAAGGTCTGGATGAATGACGTGGTAGAGAGCCTGCCTGGCATCCACAACAGCCTAGGTTCAATATCCACTCTGGGAAAGAGAAGGTGTGTGGGGAGTCTCAGGTTAAATCACCTGCTCTAGGATTCTTAACTGTTTACTTACCGGTGCAACCTCTAACGCATAAACTTCCCTATCTGCAAAAATGGAAGAAACTGTACCTATTCCTCAAAAGGCTATGAAAATCATATCTAATAGTTCCTTTGATAACATCAAATCCATCAAAATTCTGAAAGCTGTGATACACGCAGAGCTAAGACAGAAGATCCTGTATTATAGCCTATAAAACTGACAAAATTCAAACACCAATTTCTCACTTACATCTGCAAAATGAGCATCCTGTTGACCATTTGCACTGATTCTGAAAACATCTCTTAGCTCTCTGCATAGTAATGATGAAAATTACAAACACAAAAATGTTTAGCCATAGTAAGATATCTCAATTTCAACAAGCACAAATAATATAGATAAAACAAATGACAGGAAGTCATGTAGAGCTTGTTTTACAAAATAATAAATGTAGCACTAGTAACTATACACCTATTTAGCATCTTGTGTGAAGCATTGTGCTTTAGAGGGAAGGAAGATGGCTTATGTGAGAAAGACAAAGACCCTAAGAAAATGAGTATGTGAGTAATCTATCAGATACCAACATCAACTGGACAGAATAACCAAAATGATAATACATTCAAGTATTCCTTATCTATCAAAAATGCTGGAGAGGGGCCCAGTGGGATGGCTCAGTGGTCTAAAGCGCCTGCTTGGGAAAGCTTGGGTGGCATCAGGGACCACGGTTCGATCCCCGGCACCACATGCTGCGCCAGCCCTGCCCTCAGGGCGAGCTGAGCCAGCCATAAAAATGAGTGAATAAACAAAGTTGCTGAAACAAGAAAAAAATAAATAAAATTAAAAAAAAAAAAAAAAAAAATTAAAAATGCTGGAGATCTGACAGGTTTCTGATGTTAGATTTTTCACATTTTGGAATATTTGCCCAAACATAATAAGGTATCTAGAAATGGAATCCAAGTCTTAACATGAAATTCATTTATGTTTCAGAAACATTTTATTCACATGGCTGAACAAAATTTTATATAATAGTTTTGAGTGCACCTATGTTTTGACTATTAAATAGGGTTCGTCTTGATTTTCTGTTTCTGGTGCCTTGTTAACACAGAAAAGTTTCAGATTTTGGAATACTTTAAACTCCAGATTTTTGGATAAGAGATCCTCAATCTACAATAAAGGCAAATAATTTTTCCTGAAAATTAAGATAATTTTAACATGTAAGACCGGTAACAATGTTATATTCCCTTCTCTGGTCCATTAAGCAAGTTATCTCCAAATACACCAGGGAGAGGTTGTTTTGGGGTTTCTTGAGTGGTTGGTTAGTTGGCTGGTTGGCTAGTTGGTTAGTTGATTTTTTGTTTAGGGGAATTCTGACCAAAAAAAAGGTCAGAAGGTTGACCTCTGATGTCCTTAATGATTCAGAATTCATGCAACCACAACATCCTACCACTGTTTTTAGTAACAAATAAGGTATGCTTATAGGATTTATAAATCTATTTATATGGTCAGTCCACACAACTGGAATTAGCTATTGAACTGTTTTTCTTGATATTTTTTTTTTTTTTTTTTTTTTTTTTTTTTTTTTTTTTTTTTTTTTTTTTTTTTTTTTTTTTTTTTTTTTTTTTTTTTTTTTTTTTTTTTTTGGCGGGACTGGGGTTCAAACTCATGACCTTGTACTTGTGAGGCAGTCACTTGTGCCACAGAGCTATCACCCCAGCCCCTCTTACTCGATATTTTATATATACACACGTTTATATACACACATATAGTGTGTAACATATATGTATATATACATACACATCTTCAAAAACTTGTGTATTTATTTTAGGGCTCGCTAACTGAATCCTTGTAATAAACACAAGGAGGATTCAAATGATGGCAAACACTAGGAGGTACAGGTAACTATCATTGCTATTTATAAAGAAAAACTCAGCACACAGAAGTTAAACAACATGCTCAAGACTGGACCCACTAGTAAGTGCAGATTTGGAATAACTCTTAATCCTTATGCTGTCTTATCTAGAGATGCTTACTTTAATATCACTCATGATTTTATAGACCTCAATTACAACCGAATCCTCTTAGGGCTGGGAAGAAAGCTCAGCAGCATAAGAGCCTGCCTAGAAGCACGAGGTCCAGAAGCACGAGGTCCCTTGTTCAATCCCCAATGCCACAAAAAATATATAAACAACTGAATCCTCTTCAAGATCAGAGAGTAAAAGTATTTTACTTTTTCTTCAGGTACATAGTCTTCATAATGACTTTAATTCTCTAGTTCTATTGTACTTTTTTTTCAGAGAAACAATCTTGTATAAATGTATCATAATCATATTTTATTTATTTATTTATTTATTTGGTACTGGTTCGTCTTGGTGTGCAGTTTGGACTCATAGCGATCCTCCTGTCTCAGCCTCCCCTGTGCTAGGATTACAGGTGTGCATACGCTACCATGCCCAGTTTTGGCACTAGCACTACAGGAACCCGGGTCCTTTCACTTGCCTGGCAGGTGTTTAGACCACTGAAGTATCTCCCCAGTCCCTGCATTATAATCTTGATGAGTCAAAACTATTTATTATCAGTATCTGTAATAGCTTTATCATGATTCCCAGGTCTTTTTATTTTTATTTTTTCGTATTTCGTACAGGGTTTATAGGGTCCCACTACATAGATCAGACTTGTAGTGATCCTATTTTCAACCTCCCAAGTGCTGGGATTACAGGCACCCACCTGCCCCCATGCCCAGTCTCAATAGATATCTCAGGGTGCCCCATGGGCGGGGCTAACATGGCACACCAGGGATTGAACCTCGGCAGCTGCGCTCTGCCTAAATAGGTGCTTTAGTCCACTGAGCTATCAGGCTGGCCATGATTCCCAGGTCTTTTTAACCCCAGTTATATAACCAAGAACGTAGGATCTCACAAGTTTACAACTGGGGGAGGGGGGAGTAAGAGCTTCTAAAGAGTTCTATAAAAAGAAAAATTTCAGAAGTATCAAGCAGCAAACATAATGCTGTGAACAAAAAACCAGAAGTGACAGGGTCAAGAAGACCAGTAGAGAAAATTATTATTCAAATCATGGGTTCAGGGCCCGGCAGTACGGCTCAGTGGTCTAAAGCGCCTGCTTAGGAAAGCTTAGGTGGCTGCAGGGACCACAGTTCGAACCCTGACACCACATGCTGCCAGCCCTGACCTCAGGGCAGGCTAAGCCAGCCATAAAAATAAATAAACAAACAAACTAAAGTTCTGAAACAAGAAAAAAATAATAAAATAAAATTTAAAAATTCTTTAAAAAAAAATCATGGGTTCAAATGATGGCAAAGTTTTTCAGAACCTATACTAATGGATCCCACTTTATTATGCCACACCTTTTTAAAAACCACATTTTGTTGGAAACAACCAAAATGCCCATCATTTGAAGAATGGTTGAAGAAAATGTGGTATTTTTATGCAATGGAATATTACTCAGCTATAAAGAATAAGCTGGAAGACTTCATATATAAATGGATGTATATTGAACGTATATTCATTAGTGAAATAAACCATACCTACATGTATCGTATAGTCTCCCTAATGTAAGAACTCTAAATTTTTTTTTTTTCTTAGCAATATCAATTGGAAGCTGTGTCATGCCCACACCCTATGCTGTGTGTAACTACTGTGAGGACAATATGCAGTGTGCCAACTGTTAAAAAAAAAAAAAAGTAATGTTTATTGAAAGTGTTAATGTTTAATTGTTTGATCAATCTTATATACCTCTATCTATTAGTCTGAACTGATCTGATGACGAAAATATGTAATATAACCATTGTTAAACTTAAAATAAATATAAATAAATAAAGTTATTCTTCAGCCAAGGAGATAGCTCAGTCGCTTAAGCATCTGTCTGGCAAGGGCAAGGTCCTGAGTTCGATCCCTGGCACCAAAAATAAATAAATAAATAAATAAATAAATAAAAGTTATTCCTCACAACTGAAAAAAAACAATCAAAAACACATTTTGGATAATACACAAACTGCCACAATATTATCAGTAATCCTGAGAGAAGACATAATTATATTGCTTAACTGGCCACCAGCAGTACACCTTCCTACTAGAACTTAAGAGGTTTCAGGAAGCAGCCAAAAAATGTTTTACCAAAATTTGAAGGTTTTTTGATGAGCTTAATTTCAGTCCAATTAGCCAGATGTGGTGGTGCATGCCTGTAATCCCAGCACTTGAGAGGCTGAGGCAGGAGGATCAATGGAAGTTCGAGACCAGCCTGGGCTACAAAAGTGAGCTCAAGGCCAGCTTGAACTGCATAGTGAGACATTGTCTCAAAAAGACAAAAAAATAAAATAAAATAAAAACAATTATAATTTCAGTCCAATTAACAAGTGTCAGCACACAACACGTGAACAAATGGATTAAATTAATCTCCCCAGGGACAGGCTAATTCAGGGGTTAGCACTTTTAGAATCTATATGAACAACTGGGTGCAGGTGTTCACAAAACCAACTGGTGAGCTTGCTCTTCACCCACCTACTAACAAGTATGGCAAGCCTTCGTGAGGTTGTTTTTTTGGATTTTTTTAGAGCAATGTGTATAAGGGACACTGATATGTAAAGCAGGTAATATTGTAGGTTGAAAAATAGTATGTCCTCTACAGTAAGCAGGTTACCAACATCATCACTGAAAGCTAGTCACAAGTCAAAAAAACTAGCATGCTACATGTACCCTACATTTTAGAATGTAATTTTAGAAAGAAATCAAAAACAGGTGCTAAAAATCCTACACAGCAACTCACACATTGTAGGCAGTCAATGAACTGGACAATGGGGCTGGGGAGACAGCTCAGTGGCATAAGCACCTGCCTGGCAAGTCTAATAGTTCTATCCCCAGTACCACAAAAAAAAAAAAAAAAAAAGCATAAATAAACTAGACAATGCTTTTTCTAGCTCTGTACTAAATACAAGTGGAACAAATCTATTCAGTGTTTTTCCCTTTTACATAAACAAGTCAAACCATCCCATAATATCTCGTAAGATGTTCAAAGAGTAATTATCACTGTACTAGTTTATGATTTGTCTTATGATAAATTTGTTTAGAAAATTTTTTATGCTGCTCAGACTTTTCAACCATAAAGCATACATGGAATCTGTATGAAGAATTCAACATATAAAGATTTATGATATTCTCAAAATGCTCACTGTACCAATCTTTTTAGCAAGTGTGTGAATGTGTGTGTTTGTGTGTGGGGTGCTAGAATACAAATTCAGTGTCTCAAGTATGCCATGCAAACACTACACTGAGTTATATCCCTAGCCCAAAGTTCTAGCTTTATTTATTAGACCCAGGGTCTCACTACATTGCTCTACCTGGGCTCAAGGGTCAATCCTTGGCATCAGACTCCATAGAAGCCAGGACTAGAGGCATGTACTACCTGGCCTGATTTTTTAAAATAACTTTTTTTATTTTTGTATTTTACAGAAGGGTACATACAGACAGCGTTCAGGGTTTCACTACTAGATCAGACTGGTGGTGATCCTCCTGTTTACAGCCTCCCAAGAGCTGGGATTACAGGGACACGCCCAGTCTCAATTGCCAGCTCAGTGCACCCCAGGGAGCAGGAGCCGCACAGCAGGCCCAGATCAAACCCCTGACCCCTGACCCTGACCCCTGGGCCTGCTTGCAGGCACTTTCATCTGCTGAGCTATTTGGCTGGCCCTTAAAATAACTTTCTAGCTTACATAGAGCAAAAGAAAAAAAAGCTTTATCAAAACCAAGGTAATCTGAAAAAAAGTATGTCATCCCAAAACGAAATAAATTACATCCCAGGAGAATTGCACAGGGAATGAAATTGAAAATCTAAGGTGGCCACCTGGGAATAGATCGATTCCTCAAAGGAGTTCAATCCTTGAGACACATAACATGCTTGTCAAATGTAACTGCCTACAACACATGAGCATACAGTTCACAAAACTATGCCTATTTACAAAGAAAGCCAAATGTACTGGAAATGAAAGACTACACAAAAAATAATTATGATCATCACTAAATGCAACAAATGATCCTAGCAAAAGAAACCTTGTTTAACATTATAATTCATCGCATTCAACAATGAACGACACAGAAACACAGAACATGATAATCATCTTTATATTTTTAATATCAAGCTTTCCACTTTACCACTAGAAACTTGAATTTACTAAAAATATTCATTTGTGTACTTGCGTAACCATCAAACATATATTCAAAGGCTGAGGACACACTTCACTGGGAGAGTGTTTGCCCGGAAATGCCAGAAGCCCTATTGGTCTTCCAGTATAGAGCAAAAGAGCATTCATATTTGCATATTGTCAGTAGTTATCACCTAAACACTTGGATATTTACATACACAAGTATTTTCCAAGTGGGATTACAAAAGAAATCATCCCTAAATTATTCCAATGGTTAAATGGCTGGCAACTGACTCCGATACTCAAATTCATTCCCTAATAAATATTTCCACCAGGCTATAAACAGCTCCCAAAACCACTGAATATGACAAGTTCTTACTGTTCTATAAATGGAATGATTTGTAAGAATATTTAGTAAATGTGTTTAGAATTCCACTGAGAACAATTGCCAGTTTTCTGAGCTTGTTGTCCTATAAAAACTAAAAGCATGAACAGCTTGACCACAGGGTTGCAATAGTATTATTAAAACTGAAAAACCTTAAGGCATTTAAACCAGTTTTCCCAACGCCCTGGTGACATTTAACACCAGATAATTTTTTATAGCCAGCATGTCCTGTGTATCACAGAACAGAACCATGTCTGACCTCTAACCACTAGATGCCAACTCCCCTGGTGTGTGAATCGAAAAAAGTCTCCAGACATTGCCAAATGTTCCCCATGGGACCCATGGTGGACTAGGAATCTAACAAACTTAGCATAGTGTTTCCGTGTATGTTCTGCAACACCAAGAAGTTCCAAAAAAACTTTAGGCACGTCGAATGCCTACTTCATATGAAACTTTCCAGGATCCCACAAAATAACCTAAACCTTGCTCCTGCAGATAGCTAATTCTCCCACATGTCTATGATTAAACATCCTGCTCGCTGATGATGAATCGGGGACAGGCAGGGACAGGAGCCAACGATGACTAGTTTTATAGTGTCAATGAACTACACCTTTTTTAACCCTTTAGACAACTAATCATTCCGGCCTGTGCAACCTTTTCTTCGCAAACAAGCTTTTCTGACGCCTCTGTCCAAGATGCTATGAGCTTTCAGACTCTAAGCCTCTCACAGCACTAGGGTCAACTCTCACCCAAGGGTCACAGACACGTTGCACTAACCAGGCCAACCCACCCTTGACACATTCCTTCGCGACCCCGCTCTAATTTGGGATCCCCTGTCCGGATCAGCTCTTGACATCTGAACTCAGCGTGACCCCAGCGTCCCCCCCGCCCCCCAACTCCGGTACCTGAAGTAGTAGACATCGCTCTTGCCGGCACTGAGCCCAGATTTTCGGATCACTTCCTCCTTCTTCCATCCGGGGGGGAGGGCCGGGCAGTCCATCCTCTTCCCGCTCTCCGTGGCCCGGGGTCCCCTGGGCCCCGGCCCCGCGCTCCCCGACGGGAAAGGGACCGGCTCCCGCCGGGGGGCGCCGCCGCCACCGCTGCCGACGCCGCTAACGCCGCCGTCGCCGCCAAGGCCGCCGCCACTTGGGGGACGGCCGCGGCCCCGGCCCCGGCCCCGGCCCCGTCCCCGGCCACGGCCCCGGCCACGGCCACGGCCACAGACGCCGCCGCCCCGGCCCGCCTGCTTCCACCGCCCCCGGCCACGGCCGCCGCCCCGAGCGCCTTCCCTGCGCACGTCGCTCACCGGGGACGGGGCGAGCGCGCTGCCCTGGCCCCCCTGCTCTATGGCGGAGTCGCCGAGAGCGCCGCTGCCGCCCGCCGCGCTCTCCCCCTCCTCCTGCTCCGGGCAGCAGCGGCCTCCCCCCGGGTGCGCGCGCATCCAGCCCCCTCCCCAGCCGGCGCTGCGCTTCTTCCGTAACCGAGCCCTTGGAATCCCGGAGACCCGCCCCGCCCGCAGCGCGGCGCGCGGAGGACGCGCGCAAGCATCATAGAGCGGGCGCGCACAGAGCGGCCCTCCCGCCGGGGCGTGGCCCAGCCGCCGCCTTTTAGGTCCTCCAAGCTCTCGCGGCCGCCATGTTGTCTCCGCCTCGGACACGCCCCAGCCCCGCCCCCGCGCGGGCCGCGCCCTTCCGGCCCCTCCTCCGCGAACGCCGGGCCCGGAAGTGTGTCTGCGGGGGGAGGTGCTGTTCTGTTTTCTTGGTAGTCGTCCCCCCGAGTCTAATACGTCCTGTCTTTGTTTCCCAATTAATGAACCATAAGCAAATTGGATCTCATTCTGCATTGACGAACTCATCTGTACACTCAGTGGGGTCATGAGTGGCCCGCTTTCCTGCTTCTCCACATCTTCCAGATTGAAGATGAACCAAAATGTTCATTATGTGAAGTGCACTGTCTTTCCGCGCCTGACTTCAAAGTCCTGACAAATTCTAGGGGTTTGTAAGGGTCTGGGGGCAAGAAATGATATTGAAATCTTCTGTCCAGTCGTACGGGTTTACCTCTAGCTTTTTAGAGTGAATTTACTGCGAATCTTGGGATCTTTTCTTAATTTCAACTTTGCTGTGTAACAAAAAACAATGGGCTCAATTTGGTAAATAGCTCCCTTATGTCGAAAATCCTTAACTCACTGTCAGAAGCGTTAGAAATCTGGAATTGTCTGGCTCTGCGCACTTGTTATTTAAGAATAATTTTTTAATAATAGCAAGGAACCAGACGTGGTGGCAATTCCTGTGATTCCAGCACTTGGGAAGCTAAGACAGGAGGACTGCTGTGAGTTCAAGGCCAGCCTGGCTTCACAACAGAGTGAAACTGTCTCAAAAATCAAAAGCAAGGAAAAACAATAATGGCAAGATAATTTCCATTTTAGAGAAGAATTATACAATTCTATAAATGCTAAGTATATTAAAAAATGTGCTAGTGAAATTCAGGATGATCTGAAGCATTTGAAGGACTGAAAAGTAAAAACCCCATTTTATCAGATTGCCAGTAAACTCAAGTGTCAAGTCCAGGATGGACAGCTTACTACACCCCACCACTGCTCTGCTGGGAACACACCTCACTGTAATTCTAAACCTGGTTAGCCAGTTTCTCGCCCTTATTCCAGGTGGACACTTGTCAGTATCTGCTCTCTTGTCTTGACTGTCTTTGATCTTAACCTAGACCAGCGGTTCTCAACCTGTGGGTCTCGACCCCAGTGGGGGTTGCCTAAAGCCATCAGAAAATGTTATTTATTACATTCCGAATCATAACTAGCAAAATTACAGTTTTGAAGTAGCCACCAAAATTATTTTTTGGTTTGGGGTCACTGCAACATGAGGAACTGTATTGTGGGGTCATAGCATTACAAATCATTGAGAACCATTGACCTACACCCTCTCGCCACTTGGTTTCTTCTAGTTCCTTTGTAATGACTAAGTGGTGGCAGAGGGCATATTACCGAAGGAAGCTTATTAGCTTAGTGATTAAGTGAACACATGTGCATGTGTGTATCTGGTATAATACACTAATGTAGAAGTGAGAAGATACATGTGCCTGTGTGTGTGTACACATGCATGCAACCTCATGCACTCACAAGCCCACATGTATGTCTCACATATTAAGTAAGAGCCTTTAGGTGACAATCTCTTCCCACCCTCCAATTGTCAGATAAGTGAGGGGAGCTGGCTTTCCAGGTATTCCTGTTGCCTGGCAAGTCTAGCTAGCTTTTCCCTCTTTTTGTATTTCTCATTACCCTAACTTTAAAGTCTTACCTGTGAGGACAGAAACTGCTTTTAGGAAGTTTCCCTCCTGATGTAATAAAACTCAGTGAGGTCTTTATCGAATCTTTTCCACACCTACAGTTCCACCTGTCCTTGTTGGGTTCCTGCCCTAAAAGCCAAGGACTAAGGTTTTTGTTGTTGTTGTTGTTTGTTTGTTCGTTTGTTTGTTTGTTTTGTGGAGTTTTTTTTCTTGTTTCAGAACTTTTGTTTATTTTATTTTTATGGCTGGCTCAGCCTGCCTTGAGGGCAGGGCTGGCGCAGCATGTGGTGCCAGGGATCCAACTGCGGTCCCTGCAGCTGCCTAAGCTTTCCTAAGCAGGCGCTTTAGACCACTGAGCCATCCTGCCGGGCCCCCCGAAGGACTAAGTTTAATGTATAGAATAAGTTAATGGAACAACTGAAATTTTTTAATTTTACAATTTTCCTCAATTTGTAGACATTAACTCGTACAAACTTGTTTGTCACTGAGCCCCACCTTAAACTACCTTTCGTGTCTTCGATTAGAGATATACTAGCATATGACCTCTAGCAGGAAATCTATATAGAAATCTTGGCAGCAAAGACTTAGGTACACAACTTGAGTTCTCAGGAGAGGCCAAACTATAAAGGTGCATTTAGGAGTTATTCCTGAAAATTACAACTGCAGGCAACCCTGTAAGTAAGAACTGGCATGGTTATAAGATCAAGGGTTCAGAACTGGATTTTAGGTAATACCAACATTTATGTCCCGAGCAAAGGAATAAAATACAACAACAAAAAAAAAAAAAAAAAAAAAAAAGATAAAAAGTTGGATGCTATATGGCAGCATACCCTGATTTTCATATTAAAAATATGAGAACATGAGCAAATTTTCACTTCAAGCAATAGATGGGTAAAGATCACACTTTTGGAAAAGTTTACCTTTCTATGTTGTATTAAGCAAAGGTATAAATAAATATATAGAGAACCATATTTAAAGGAATAAATCACATAAATGTAAAGTCATTATTTTGACTTCTATCAGATTCCACTTGCTAAAACTCAGTAGAAGTAGTTTAACATTTCCTTTATTTAAAAAAAAGAAAAAAAAAACCTCAGATATTTCAAAAGCTTTCAGGCACACTCAGTTTTTCTCCTACAATACAACAGAACAGAGCACCAGAAGGCGAAGGCATTTATTCTCCCATAGAAAAAGAAAACATCCCAATTAAGGAAATAATACATTCCCTCTGGGACTAGATTGACACCCTAGAAGTATTGAGAACATATGCTAAGTACCTAGCAACAGGCTCATTTATTTTCCTTAAAATATTGGACAAATTTTAAAAAGTTCTACAATTTCAGGAAAATGCATTTTAGATTGTATCTCAAAGAAGCACAGCAACATCATATAGCTGTGACCAAATTTTTTATTTTGTCTGTCTTAGCATGGTCTTCCTAATATATTTTATGAAAAAGTGAATGACAGAGACAAAGCAGGATTAAGAATGAAATCTGGTCTGCTCAAGGAACAATAGAGATTTTAATCACCTTGGCTCCTGTCTCCCAGGTGTGAAGACAGGTGTTAAGACACCTGCTGTCACCCTGTCAGGCTCTGCATTCTTTCCAGTACTTTTTCCCTTTGTTCACTATGTAAAGCTGGGACTAAACCTTACAGAAAATGTCATGTATTAAGAAAAATAGGTATCAATACGGACTTTTATTATGAAGAGCAGAACAGCTAAGAGAATAAAACTTAAAAAAAATAAAAACCCATTCTGAGAAAACAACCTTTTGAGAATTGTATTTTACTGACAAATATAAAACCTACATTTGAGGGGCTGGGGATTTGGCTCAGCGGTAGAATGCTTGCCTAACAAGCTGGAAGCCCTGGGTTCAGTCCTTGGCACCAAAAAAAGAATAAAACCTGTAAAACCTACATTTGAATTTTTGAGTGTGATAAAATACTTAGTAAAAGAGTGACTTAAATATCAAAAAAGCTTTAGCTTTTCCACTGAGCACATTTGTATCCAGTAGGGGCAGAGGCATCAGTTTCCCTCTCTTACTAAATCCAAACAGCAGAGTCAAGTTTAGAATTTATCGAGTTGTTACATAGGAGTGAGGCCGACCCAAAAACCATTCTCCAGCACTTATTAGCAGGTTTTATGACTCAGTTATAAAACTGGCCAACTACCATCCACCTAACTTTAATGAATTACTCTCGGCACCACATGTGAAAGGGCCAAATGACACTTTCCAGTACATTCAATATAAATATTCCCTATTTCTTAGAATGAAGTGCAGAGGTATCTTAAGTGGCATTATAGCAGACAACTAAGCTGGGTAGAGAAAGTGTAGGCTGTCTGACAGGGGTAGGTCCTTCAAGAAGCCAATGTAGAAGATGGGATACATTGTGGGCCTCAAGACAAAGGATATAATAAATGCACCCGCACACTTCCCTGAGGATAAATGAAAGGATTCATCCTTCTTCACCTCGGGAAAGCCAGGAAGACCCAAGAACACACCCCTTGGGAAAAGCCACTGTTCTGTTTATTAAATGCCCACTGGCTGTGTGACTTGCTTCCCCAGTAGATCCCAATTTAGTCAGTATCACCAGAGCAGTTAGGTTCATGCTCTTAGTGGTTGGCAATAGCTCTATCCCGCCTGGGGCACACCTTGTGATTTCTCATTTTTCCAAATCTCAGACCTGCCTCACCTTGTGATGTCATTCCATAAAAGTCTCTTAAAAAAGTCAGGGTGCTCAGCAGCCTACTCAGGACCCTTGTGTCGCTGGCAGACAGAAGCCTTCCTTCCCTAACAAATATATTCTGCTCATAACCTCCATAGTTCCTAGAACCCATTCTTCAGTATGAGAGAACATGAACTGAACGTCTCACAGGTTGGGAGTTTCCTCTACATCAGCATAATTCAAGCTAAAAAGAGAAGAGTTAAATATCAGAAAGACACAAGATGAGTTTTGAACCAAAGGAAATTATTTAAAGTGGCATACTTTAAAATTTGTGCTTCGATTAGAAAAGTGGTCACGTCTGCACCCTGTGCTCTGTATAACTTTTGTGAGGACAACAACATGCAGTGTGTCAATTACTGAGTGTGCTACTAACAGATTTTGAGACTCTCATGAGAGTTTCCTACCCCCAAGCTTGGAGTGGCGTTAGCTTGAAACGGCCCTATTTTCCCTTAGTTTCTTTATCCTCACACTTACTGCCACCTAAGAGAGAAAAAACCTTATCTGCTTCTACCACACCGGCACCCTAACACCTTTTCTGTTTGTGTCATTTTTTGTGATGGTTTGCTGTTTAATACAGGCTGGCCGGAAGCACACAGTCCCTCAGCCTCCAGTCTAGTCACAGGGATGTTAGGTATGCACCACTACATTCACCCCTTCCTGCATCTCTCAGTGGATGATTCCTATTTAACCCTCCCATCTCTCCTTCATCAAGGAAGCCTTTATAACTTCCCAGTCCCCAGTATCTGTACCAACACTCCAGGAATGTGTACCACATTACCAGCAGGTATTTCCCTTTCCATTTATTGTGCTTTATTAAAGTGAGTTCTCTTTTGTCTATTATCCTACAGGGCCGGTCTGTATTGTCACCGTTACATTCCTGGTACTTGTCTGGCACTTGAAAAGAGACTCAATGAATGATCTAAAATAGCACTTCTTGCAAAAATAGCATACTCTCAAAATAATGGGTTATGTATTTTCTCACTGTGACCTGAATTATATAAATAAATATCTTAGTCACTTCACTCCTTGCTAAGAGTAAACACCTGACACCAAGTTGAAGGGAGAGGTTTATTTAGTTCACAGTTTGTAGAGATTCCAGTCCATAATCAGCTCACTCCAAGGCAGGGTGGCATGGCGGAGGGGCAGTGGTTCACGGAGGCAGAAGATAGCAGAAGCAACAAGGGAGAGTGAGACCAGCCTCTTGCTGTCCCTTATATTATGTACAGTCTACCTGAACAGATTGCTGCCAATCCAATCAATGGACTGATCCAGCAATCACGCACCCTTTCTCCCAGCACCGTTAATCCCAGCATTGGTCTACAAATCCAACACACACCCTAACTCAGACACCCAAAAGCAAGCCCTAGGACCTCCTACGGCTTTGGGGGATATCCATACACAAACCATCACAATGAAAACACCACTGCTGATTCTAGTGTCAGAAAATTTGGACAGTTCTCATTGTTTGAGACTTTAACGGCACATTTCATTGGATGTTAATTAAAAATTAGCCTTAAATTCAGTTTACAAATATGTTTACTTCAGTTATAATTTTTTGATTCTTCTATATCCACTTTAACTTAACCTATCAAAAAAACCTTAACTTGTCCATTAGTCCCTCAAAAATGTGATATATATTATATATTTTATAACATATAGTATTTTAATATATATTGTATATTTTATATATGCATTTAAAATGGGACACTAAATAACCATTCCTAAATTTAAATATCTGTATCTGTTTCTATTCATTTGATGTTAAACTCCTATTCTCTAAAATTATATACAAATGTATATTTTATTCTTATTTTATTTATTTTACAATTTGTTATGAATTTCTTTTCAGAGTATTTTCTCTCTGGCTTGCTTAATCTCCAATTACCTTTAATTTGTGGCACCTTTTAAAAAATGACAGAGTTCATGCTTGGCCTAATTATCCTATCCTGGGACACTTGAAGTCTTTTTCTTTCTATCCCAAAAACTGAGCATTTCTATCTAGTCATGCACAGTTGCTTATCTCCAGGCGTCTGTTACTGTCACATACTCTTATCCACAGCTTAGAAGTTTCTCCACTGATGGGAACAACAATGATTCAGCAGCTTTCTCTGTCACCATCTGTGGCAGACACACTGTTTGGCATGATCTTGCCCCACTACCAACCTGACTCTCCCTTGCTCACCTCCACTGTAAAGACTAAGAATAGAAATCCTCTCAAGGGCTGACGAAATAGCTCAGCATATTAAAGCACTTGCAAGCAGATGCAGAGGCCCAGGTTTCCATCTCCTGGCCTGCTGTATCAGCCACGTTCCGGGGGTGCACAGAGACGACAACTGAGACTGGGGCATAGTGGCATGAGCCTGTCATCCCAGCTCTTTGGAGGCTGTCAATAGGCAGGTCACTATGAATCCAATCTAGTAGTGAGACCCTGAACACCCTGTAGACCCTTCCCTAAAATATAGAAAAAAAAAGAAAGAAAGAAGTCCTCTCACGTGCCCACTTCTAGGAGGAGAGGAGAGATGTGGAGATATGAAAGCATTGACTTCATTAAATTTAAAAATTTATTAAAAATTAATAACTGGTAATATATTGTTTTCTTTTGTTCCAGATGGAACATGGACATGATTTCTGAAAGCTGTGACATTCGTGTTGCAGTTATTAAGCAAACACACACAGCGCCTAAACACTGTAAAAAGACAAGGAATGAGGAATTGTGACATCACTTAGCAGCCAGTCTTAGAACTACACTGCTCTACAGTTTCTTCTCTTTGTTTTCTTTTTTATATAGTATATTACTAGCTACCACCCCCAATATTATTCTATTTTAAGACTCCCAAACTTGCTTTTTCTTCTATGTTCTTGTTTTTTAGTCTGGCACCAAATTTGCAGTGTTCCTCCTACCTCAGTCTCCCAACTGTTAGGATTACAAGCACGTGCTACTGTGCCTAGTTTTCTTTTTTCTTTCTTTTTTTTTTTTTTAAATTTTTTTTATTTATTTTTTTTTCTTGTTTCGGAACCTTTGTTTGTTTATTCACTCATTTTTTATGGCTGGCTCAGCCTGCCCAAGGGCAAGGCTGGCGCAGCATGTGGTGCCGGGGATCGAACTGTGGTCCCTGAAGCCGCTCAAGCTCCCAAGCAGGAGCTTTAGACCACTGAGCCATCCCGCCAGGCCACGTTTTTTGTTTTTTCTTAATTGAGATAAGGCCTTGCTAAATTGCTCAGGCTCACCTTAAATTTGCTATCTTTCTATTTCTGCCTCCAGAGTAGCTGGGATTACATCTGTGTACCACCATGTCCCCCGCTTCATATTGTTTGAGAAAATAAGCCACTTTGAGGTTAAATCATTATAGAGTTAAATACTTTGAGGGAGGGCCAGCCAGATAGCTCAGCTGACTGAGGCACCTACTTAAGCAGATGCAGGGACCAGAGTTCAATTACCAGTGTGCTGTGCCAGTCCTACCCCTGGAGCACACTGAGACAGCCATTGAGACTGGACGTGGTGGTGTGCCTCTGTAATCCCAGCACTTGGGAGGCTGAAAACAGGAGGGTCACTGAGTCTGATCTGTATGGTGAGACCCTGTAAACCCTGTTAAAAAAAAAAAAAAAAAAAAAAAACTTTGAAGAAAAAAAAGTGTACTTTTTCCCAAGATATAATTTCTTCTCTCATTGAACTTCTGTAGACCTTGCTAGGATTCAGGTCATTTTCTAGCTTGAAAATTCTGTGCCAGGAATTTTCTGTGAAGGAGGGAGTCAGGGAGAAATGCAAAGCTAAAGCAAGGGAGCATGGTGCTGCCAGAGTGAGGAGCATCTGGGAGACCACTGCTACTTGTGCTCTCCTCCCATCTCCTCAGCACATTGAAGGCTCCGCCTCCAGAGAGTACAGCCAATGAATGATCTCTGGACGTGATCATTTCCAGTAACTATTCTCTTACGTAAGAAAAAGGTGAAGTGGAGGAGAGCCTCGATCAATGTTCATACAACTGAAATCCACACATGTGGTCAGTTTGCTAATATGCTACCAAAAACTTTGACATGAAATTATCACTTCAGGGATAGTGTTTCTTTTTGAGTAAGCCCCAACATGAATACACAATGGACTACCTGTATAACCACCTCGTGTCTGAGTCATGCCACCTTTTCCCATTACCCAAGTTTGATCTATTCAAGAACGAGCTGTGCTGCTATGAATGACATTAACTAACAACAAAAGAACAGAATGTGATATGTGAGTATTAAAGTTGGGTCATATGAGGATCGGGTAAGTACTTAGGACATGTTGAACAAAAGTTTTCAGTTATTCCATCAGAGAAAGGTGGTAGAAAAACTTAAGTCTCTTCTGGAATACAGTGGACTGTATACAGAGGCAGAATCCAAGCTATTCTGACTAGTCACTTTAGGATCAATAACTTGGTTTCTGGGATAGAGAGGAATAATCCATAATAGAAAACCGATTTAATACAACCACTATTTACTTGAGTATTTTACTTGTACTTATAACATTGCTCATCCTCCATGATCACCTCATAAACAATGAGGTTAAAACCAGTTTTATTCCCAGCTCTTAGGAGGCTGCACACAGATGGATCACTATGAATCCAATCTATGTAGTGAAACCCTATAGACAATAATAACAGTTTTATGCTTTTATGTGCTTAAGTAACATCAACATAATTGACTTCAGCACTGGGGGAAGAGGGCTCCTTAATTTTCTTACAAAAGAAACAGTCATCTTTCACAGATTTGAGGAACAGTGCCCCTAAGGCACTTTGGTGGTAGCTCCATGGCTTCTCTCTTAGGCTGGCTTTGTACCCTCTTTGCAATTTTTCCTGAGACAATCCACATTTCTGGCTTTTCCAAACTTCTGGGGTTTCCACTAAATTGGCTTCTCACTCTCTGCTTCACACACTGCCCTCTCAGAGCACTTTGCCTGGCCTTCCAGGCCTTCTTCTGAAATTGAGGTAGAAGCCTCCTTAACCTAACAACTCCTGCTTTTTTTTTTTTTGGTCTTTTTGAGACAGAGTCTCACTATGCAGTTCAGGCTGGTCTTGAGCTTACTTTCGTAGCCCAGGCTGGTCTCAAATTCACACTGATCTTCCTGCCTCAGCCTCCCAATTTCTGGGATTATAGGTGTGTGCCACCATACTCAGCTAACTCCTGCATTTTGAATGCACCCAAAACCAATGCCGTGTGGATGATGCCAAGGTCTGCTGCCAGCTAGAGCAGTAACCAGGCTTTCCTCTCTCTTGGCTATAGAGTGTTGAGGGCCTGGATTGCTGAGCACTCTGACCCTGATTCCAAGAAACAAATTCTCCACGCTGGTGCCATTTTGGAGCCTGGTGTGGTTGCTGCCACCATTCTGATACTTGGGTTTTTGCAGCTTTCTTCTCAAGGCAAAGCCTCTGTCCTTTGCAATTCTAAGGTTGTAAAGGGTGGATACCTGCCATCTCCCATGATGCCCTCAGGCCATCTTTTCGATTTTCTGGTTCCTTCCCAGAAATGGAGATCCTTTCAGCTCCGTCTTTGCAGTCCACAGTTTTCCTGGTACTTCCTTTCTGGCCAAACTCACACTTTTTAAATCATCCTGCTTGGCTCTTTGCTCTTGGTTTTCAACATAAATCTGGCTACAATCCCCCAATAACAACCATGTCACTGTTCCAACAGTTTGCTGCTTTGAAATATCTTTTGAAAGATTAATCAGTCTTTCATGTTTAATCTCAGTCTTAGGCAAAGTCTCTGGGCATGGGCAAAATTCAGATAGGCCATAGCACAAATCATCTGGAGTCCAACAACCAATGTAGTCCTTCCCAGCAGAAATCTCCCCAACCTGGTCTTTACAGGGAGGCCTTCTGTCAGTCTCCTAGTCTGAGCCCTGACCAGAATCTCCCCTACAAAACAACTGAAGCTTTTCCAGCTCTTTGCAAGTAGACGACGTCTCCAAATCTTTCCTATCTCTTTCCATAAGCCATTCTTTATATGCAGGCTTCAAGTCAGTCTTCTACTCTGAGCTCTGAACAGAACCTACCTGACCATACAGGTGAAGTTTATCCAGCTGATGTTTATCCAGCTCTTTGCAAGTAGGCAACGCCTCCGAACCTTTCCTATCTCTTCCCATAAGCCATTTCCAAAAACTTGTAATCCCCATGGTCAGGTTAGTCACAACAACAAGCCCACCGCTGCAGTACCAAATTCTTAGTTATTCTTCTCCTGTTTCTGGGACAAATACCCAGCACCCAAAATAAGGAAGGAAAGGTGTATTTAGCTCACAGTTATTGGAGGTCTCAGTCCATACCCAACCGGCTCCAAGGCAGAGAACAGAATAATTGCAACAGAGGCAACTGAGAGCAAAAGAGCCAGTCTGTCTCTTTGTCTCTCTTTATGTTACATTCAGGCTCTCTGCCTCAGCCTATCCATCTCAGGTCCGAGAGAATGTTTTCTCTCCAAGTGACTCTCCTTAGGCACACTATTTACCTTTAATACCTTTCCGCTGTGGCCCCTTAATCTCCTTGAGCAGAAAATTTGGGAAACCACTGAGTTATAGGATATTGCAGCACAGGTTCTGTTCTTTCCTGAGTCCTCACTGACCTTGAAGGACTAGGGCCAAAATATTGGCTATCCTTATAGTCCTTTTCTTATTTCTCTAATTTTTGGTCTGTAAACTTATATTCTTAGCCCTTCAGAAGAAAAGCTTAGTGATACTATTACTCTAAAATATGGGTGCTTGAGCTTAGTATCACTGTCTTTCAAATATCTTAGACTTAACTTGGAATTAGTATTTTCCATAAATCATTGATATTCCTAGAATAAAATTTTGAGGAACACTTCATGTTTTTGTTTTTTTCTCAGCCAATCCAAGTTTCAGAGAATGCTCTCAGAACCCTGAACTTTTTTTTTTTTTTTTTAATGTGTGTGGTACAGGGTCTCACTACACAACTTGGACTCATAGTGCTCCTCCTATTTCCAACCTCCCCAGTGCTGAGATGACAGGAGTGCACCACCACACCCAGTCTTGGTGACTGACTCAGTGCACCCAGAGGGGCAGGGCCAGCGCTTCATGTGGTGCCAGGAATCAAACCCTGGTCCTTATGCTTGCCTAAGCAGGCGCTTGGTCTGCTGAGCTATCTCACTGGCTCTTGAACTCATTTTTAAACCACTATACAATAGTTCTGCTCTGTGCAAAGGTGCACATATCCAAGTCCAATTGCTTTGTGTATATAAAAACTGTACCAGCTGAAAAGGTGACTAATGTCTAAAAAATTAGAGTTTCTGTAGACTCTGAGAAAAGAGCCAACTACAAGACCAGAAGGCTCAGGGGAGAGAAAGAGAGAATCAAGCTTGCTCTTTTAGAGAGAATTATGTCTGGATGTCTGTCCCTCACTCATCTTCTCTATTAATCAGGATAATTCTTCTAGTTTTTGAATTTTATTAGAATGACAATAAATATAACAAGGCCTCAAATTTTAATTGAAAATACTTTTTCTGGGCTGGCCAAATAGCTCAAGGATTAAAGTACCTGCAAGCAGGCTTGGGGCCAAGGGTTCCATCCCCCAGCCTATCTGCCAGCCCCACCTCCCAGGTATTCTGAGATGGTGATTGAAACTGGGTATAGTGGCTTGCACCTGTAATCCCAGCTCCTGGGAGGCTGTCAACAGGGGGATCATTAGGAGTCCAACCTAGTAGTGAGACCCTGTACACCCTGTAGATCCATCTCTAAAATACAAAAAACAACAAAACAAACAAACAAACAAAACCCTTTTTCTTTAAAAGGTGTTATGGTTTGTGTATAGGTGTCCCCCCAAAGCCTCTTGCAGTGGCTTCTGGAGTTCCTAATTGATTATTGTGGAAATGGGTGCTGCCCCTCCTTTGGGGCAGGTGATTTGCATTTCAATGTAAGAGAGGAAGAGAAATTAGCTGCTTGAACAGCTGCTAGCTCTCTCCCAGCACTCTTCTTCTCTGCCCGCCCCCAAGGTTGCCCTAGTCCACTCTGCCTTGGAGCCAGCTGAATATGGACTGAAACCTCCAGTAACCATGAACTAAATAAACCTTTCCTTCCCTCATTTTGAGTGTTGGGTGTTTGTCTCAGGAACAAGAGAAGAGTAACCAAGACAAAAGGCATATTAACATAACAGCTTACAAATATTTCTAAGCATACAGTTGTCTAATTTATAAATATAGGGCCTGGCAGGATGGCTCAGTGTTCTAAAGCGCCTGCTTAAGAAAGCTTAGGCGGCTGTAGGGACTGCGGTTCGATCCCTGGCACCACATGCTGTGCCAGCCCTGCCCTCAGGGCAGGCTGAGACAACCATAAAAGTAAATAAACAAAAGTTCTTAAACAAGAGAAAAAAAATAAATAAAATAAAATATAAATATATATATAGAAAGAGACAGACAGAGACATAGAGACAGACAGACAGAGACAGAGACAGAGAGAGAGGAAATACTTTTTAAAATCAGGGAATTTCAGGTTATTTAGTACATTGTCCTCAGCTTGCATCTGTCTGGTGTTTCTTCACAATTATATTCAGTTTATGTGCATCTGTGATAGGAGCAACATAGAAATAATAACTGTGCTTTGATCCTTACAATCTTTTGGTTGACACAAGATTTCAGTTTGTCCCATTATTAATTTATTAGTTAATTTTCCTTTGCCAGGACATAGCACCCAAAGCCTTGAAGAAAGGTTTCGCGTAGTTCATGGCTTCGGGGTATTCGGTGTGTGATTGGCCAGCTTTGTGGGGGAGCATGATGGCAGAAGGACATGGTAGGGCGCGGCAGCTCAGCTCGTGGTGGTCAGGAGCAGAGCAGACAGTGCCAGAGGAGGGGATAGAAAGCAGCCCGCAGATGCCAAGGCCACACCTCCCTGACCCATGCAGGCACACCCAGAGCTGCGTTCCACCAAGCCCTTAGATGAGTTCCAAAACCGGTCACATGGACGTGCCCCCCGCAACTACCACTCTGGTAAGTATAACTGCAGCTTTCAAAAGATCTCTGCCAAGCTTCTGCGCTCTGAAGTTGTATTTGTTACCATTGAAACTGAGTTGTTGTTGTTTTTTCTCTTGTTTCAGAACTTTTGTTTGTTTGTTTATTTATTTTATTTTTATGGCTGGCTCAACCTTCCCTCAGGGCAGGGCTGGCGCAGCATGTGGTGCCGGGGATCGAACCGCGGTCCCTGATGCCGCCCAAGCTTTCCTAAGCAGGCGCTTTAGACCACTGAGCCATCCTGCCGGGCCCCCTGAAACTGAGTTTTTAAATATAAAGTTTTGAAAATAAAAATGATAATATCCATTGTAAAAGTGAAGCAACTTTTAAGCCACTTTATCTTGTTAACTTAATTTGCTTTTTAATGTCATTTTTTATTTTAAAAAGAATAAATATAAATAAAACATTAGCAATATAGAATTTCAAAAAAGATGATAGGAATTCAACAATAGTTGTTATATTGCATATTGTTGTCTTCAAAGTAGTTGCTCAGAACACCAGATATAAGCATGTAAAATTGGTCAAAAAATTAAACATTGAGTATTACTTTTAAAAAGCCAATAAATATCAGCAGTGTAATTATCTTAACTATCTAGTTTGTGTATATACACATATTTTTCACTACTTTTCTTTCAATTTATTTTATTTAATTAATTAATTAATTTATTTATTTTTTGGTCTTTTTGAGACAGGGTCTCACTACACAGCTCAGGCTGGCCTTGAACTTACTTTTGTAGCCCAGGCTGTTCTCAAACTCACACTGATCCTCCTACCCCAGCCTCCCAAGTGCTGGGATTACAGGTGTGTGCCACCTCGTCCAGCTTTTTTTTTTTTTTTTGAAGTTTTTAAGATTGAATCCATGGTGTCATACCTACTAAATAAGTACTCTACCACTGAGCTACATCCTCTTTCTCTTCTCATATAACATTGGATGGCTCTGTATTATTTTTAGCCAATATGAAGTTCAGAGATCCTTTCAGCTGTAACTATGAATTTAAAGAAGTTTTAACACTGAGTGACGATCCTGAACTATTTATACCATTTATCTTCTGAGAAGAAAGCATCTGTTAGTTTTCTAGTGCTGGATAACAGATTCCCACAAACTTAGAAGCTTTATTACCACATAACTTCCATGAATCAGGAGCGTGGCAGGCATGCCTTACATAGGTCATTCATTAATGATTTCTGGATCCCCTGCTCTTGGACGTGTTTCAGGTATTGACAGGGACTAGAGTCTCATCTGAATCCCAGCATCCTCTTCTCAGATCTCATATTTATTAGCAATTCATTATTGCTTTCAGCTGTAGTACTCTTTCTTGGTGATTTTTTTTTTCTTTCCAACTAGTTAAGAGAGTCTCTGACTTTTAAAGAGCCCTTCTGAAAGTGTTTTGTTTTGTTTTTATTAAATCAGATTTGCTAAGATTGATTTCCTTTTCCACTAATTCAAACCCAATTAACCAGGGACGTTAATTACATCTGACTTTTACCACCTGATATAGCATATGGAGCCATAGACTACTGCATTTTTCTTATACTTTTGAGTAAAAGACAAGCGATATAAAGTATGAGATCTTTAAGGAGTCACTTTGTAGATTCTGACCACCTCAAATTTCCTGACATCTGGATTAGTATATTTGAACTTTTTGTATTGCTTTGCTAATTACTGACTCTGCTCTGACTCAGCCTTTTTCCTTCCACCTAGAATTTCAATTTTTGCATGGCATGTTCAAACACATAAAATTGTACAGGTAAAAATGCCATGCCCTATTGTGAAATGTCAGGCAAAGCTCAGGTATATCTACTTTATGTGTGCAAATCATAGAATAAACGTGTAATAACAAGTAAGCATTCAGCATACTGAGTGGCATCTTTTCAAATTAGAACATTTAACACGTACGTGAATTTCTATGCTTCTGCACTGTTTTTGTAAGAAATAGAATCTAGATTGCTGGTAGCAATGTAAACTAGTACAATTGCTAAGGAAATGAATAGGGATTCCTGGAAAAACCGAAAATACAAAACCCACTGTTGGGAGCCGCCGGAAGGCTGGAAATCGATCAAGTGTGTGTAGGTGGGACTGGGCTTCCCTGCCTGAAGCAGAAAGCTACCCCAGTGCTTAGAAAAGCATCCTACTGAGAAAAACATCCTGTCTGATTCAGGCCAGCTATTGGTTGCTGGGTAGCCTTGTGTTATGGGATGCAAACTTTGTAAAGATATAAATAACGGATCATTTCTGTGTGCACTGAGTTAGTCTTGCCCATCAGGAAGACTGGCAACCACCTAGCCCAACTTTTCATCTTGTCTACTTCTGATTCCTACCATTGTGTCTCCCGGGGATTGAACCAGTTCTCAGTAGGATCAACGGATCCCTATAACCCACTCAACCCAAGTATTCCCCTTCTAGATATCTTTCTAAAAGAGTTAAAGATATCATATTACAGTGGTACATGAATGGGCAAAGATTATGTGATATTTGTGGAGTAGTGATCAGCTATGATAATGGATAAACTTGGATCATTTGTATAAAAAAAGGATGCACCCTGAGACCATAATGTTAATTGAAATAGAGCAGACACATAATCTTAAACATTATATTATTTTTCTTCAAAACTCAAAAAATACACAAATAGAGGACAAAATAAAAGACAATAGAAAATAGGAAGGTAGATCATCTACAAAAAGGAAGGGGACTCACTTGGGAGGCTGAGGCAGGAGGATCAGTGCGAGTTCGAGACCAGCCTGGGCTACAAAAGTGAGCTCAAGGCCAGCCTCAACTGCATAGCGAGACCCTGTCTCAAAAAGACAAAAAAAAAAAAAAAAAAGGAAGGGGACTGAGAAATGAAGGGAAGGGAAAGAAGAAGGAAAAAATGAAAAGAAGATGGGCTGTGTACATGTAGTGGTTCATCATTGCATGAGGAATGTAATTATGTACTGCAAACATGTATCAATAAAAATAAAAACGAAAAAAATCTAGAACCAACATTTGTTGTCTTTTCAAGTTTCTGGATCAGTCTAAGGTGACAGCATACTCCCTTTTCAGTAGGTATATAGAGTGCCCTTCCTGGTCCTCCTCTTGGTCTAAGGGGCTCATATTTGTAATCCCATGGGTACATTATTGGGATCTCATCAAGTTAGTTCCAGTCCACTACACCCAGTGCAACCTACAGTGAGAACGAAGACACTGAGGCATATTTATAGTTATGGGGAGCCAAGGGGTCCTCAGTCCAGCCATGATGATGGCTATCTCGCACAAAGTCCTCTACTCAAGGCAGAATCTGGAATTTATTCATTCATGAAGAAAGAAGTGGCCCAAGGATGTGTGACTGTGAGAATGGTGGGAAGTAGGTGAGTCCCAGGAACTGGGTTAGGGAGAAGGCCTGCATTCACCTCTGCAATACGCAGAGAGAAGGATATGCAGAAAGAGTCATGTACATAACACGACTGAGATAGTATCAGTGTTTTGGGGTCAGTGCTTTAGATCTGGTGTGTAATCTCCCAATTCCCAGGAAGTCATAACCTCTACCTCAAGGCTTGGTCCCAATTTGAAGCACTGGCTCTTCATTGCATCTTTTCTTGACCTGGATCACACTAGTGAGCTTCAAATGGGGAGTTCTAGAGAAACACGCCAGCTGTCTTCAAAAGCTACCACAAGTACTGGCTAAACCAACATTTGTTGCTTAAAGCGGATTGATGGGATAAGGAAAAGTCATAGCCAGCTTTGTACATATCAGTACATGACACAGGGTCAGGCACAGCCAAAATGCAGGCAACGTCCAGGTGGTCCTCCATAGTTACCCCTTCTTTGTTTTGAAGAAGCTGGAGCAGAGTCATCCATGGCTATATGGCCTCTAGTTATTGCCAGGTTGAGAATCCTCTATGACACACCTTAATAAGAGCCATTATAACAAAAGAATGAGTACACCAATTCCAATATAAAACCAAAAGTGAGCTTTGGGATATGCAAATGGATTCAGTAGTTCTATAGCATGAACAAATTTATCCTAATCTTTAACTCAGGTATCAAATGTGACTGTCAGTTATGACATTGACAGCACTTTTCTTTGAAGGTCATCTATAGTCACAGTAATATTTTGATGAATCATTTCTTTTTTTTTTTTAGAATTTTTTATTTTTTATTTATTTTTTCTTGTTTCAGAACCTACCTTTGTTTATTCGTTCATTTTTATGGCTGGCTCAGCCCGCCCTGAGGGCAGGGCTGGCACAACATGTGGTGCCAGGGTGCCGGGAATTGAACCGCGGTCCCTGAAGCCACCCAAGCTTTTCCCAAGCAGGCACTTTAGACCACTGAGCCATCCCACCGGGCCCCTGAATCATTACTTATATATGGTATTTTATCATTTCCTAGGGATGTAGACTTGCTATATGTGATAATTGGGTTATACAAAAGTGAGCCCTATTATAGTGACACTTTAATCCTAGTTGCAATAGTAAACTTTCAATTTGATCTCCCATCCAAAGGATGGAAGCTTCTAGAATGCTCACTTGAGTTTTCAACTTTATATTAATATTTCACTGAATTTTCCAGCTGTCACCAATAATTATGGTCCAACTGTCTACAAAGTGAATGGTGCTGAAAGAGCTATGCTATAAAGCCAATAGCTGCACTAGCTATCAAAATCACTAGGGAAGTCATCCCTGCTATAAGTAATCCAACTGTCCTCCTGGTTCAATCAATAAATCTTTTAATTACAGATGGAATGCCTAGGGTTAGATCACTGGCATATCGTGCCAGCTCTACTGCCAGGGCATGCTGAGAAAGCAACTGAGACTAGCCATGGTGGCACGCTCCTGTAATCTCAGCTACTGGGAGGCTGAACATAGGTGAATCACTACGAGTCTTATCAACATAGTGAGACCCTGTAGACCCTTACTAAAATACGAAGTAAATAAGTAAATATTTTAATCAAGGTCTCTACCAAGAAAGAACTAAGCAAAAAATACCATGGTTCTGGACTGGAATCCAAACTCTGGGTATTATGCCCATGATCGCTACTCTAGAGTCATTGGAAAGATGTTCAGACATTATACAATGAGTCAAATAATAGCACATGAGAATGTATTTTTTTTATTTTTTATTTTTTCTTGTTTCAGAACTTTTGTTTGTTTATTTATTTTTATGGCCAGCTCAGCCTGCCCTCAGGGCAGGGCTGGTGCAGCATGTGGTGCCAGGGATCAAACCGTGGTCCCTGCAGCTGCCAAAACTTTCCTAAGCAGGCGCTTTAGACTACTGAATCATCCTGCCGGGCCCTGAGAACATATTTTGTTGCCATTCTATCTTTCCTTTTAATAGTAAATGAAGATCATAAACACAAATATTTACTTTTATGTATCTAAGACCCTGTAATACTGCTTTGACTTTCCCCCCATTTATCAGCTACAGATGCCCAGTGTACATCAGTCCAACAGGAAAATATAGGGATGGTTTCCAAAAAAGTGTTTTGTATGCCTGGTTTCCTCATTGACAATGAGCCTGGTGATGGGAGGATGGAGGCCTCTTTGTGACCATATAACATTGGACAAGGCCTCTTGCATGATATAGTCAGGAGAGCCTGGAAAGGCGATCTCATGCCAGTCTCAACCCATCCCCAGAAGGAATCCTTTAGAGATACCAGTCTACAAAAGAATAAATAAAGTTACATACCATCCATGGGATGAATTCCTGCAAGTCTGGCAGGGACTCAAATCACCTTCCTCAAAAAGAGGGGCATGAGCTTCTGGAATATGACAGGAAAATTAGGTTTAAAATACCTTACGAGGTTAGCAACTGAGGGAATAGAATTTAAGGTTAATAAGCCGAATTGTACTTTCAATAGTTGTACTTTCCAAGTCTGACCCACAGTGACATGCAGTGGTTAGCGTCTGGTTATAGACGGATTGCATACACAAAATGACATGTAATATACTTATCTAAAGGCAGAAGACATAACTCAATAGCAAAATTCTTGGGATGGGGAGGTAGTTCAGTGGCATAGATGCCTGCCTGGCAAGCATGACGTCCTGAGTTCAATCTCCAGTACCTCAAAAACAAAAACAAAACAAAATAGTAGAATTCTTACCTAGTGCACATGAGACCATGGGTCCAATTTGCCTTACCCCTGACAATACAAAACACACAAAATGCCATGTCTGTGTGACTTTATAATACTTCTGACAACTATAATCCAAGGAGGACATAGTAATGATTTTTTTTTTTTTTTTTTTTTTGTGGTATCAAGGATTGAACTCCAGGCTTTGCACATGTTAGGCAAGTGCTATTATCACGGAACAACATTCCACAATCTGGAAATAAATGCTCAAGCTGATTTATCACCAACCATCACTCAGAAATCCTGCTTGGCAAATCTCACAGTAATTCATCTCTCTTTCTCTGCCCCATCTCCCTCCCTGCTCCTTTCTCTTCCCCTTCTGTTTCTTCTCCCTTCCTCCTCCCCTCCCCCTTCTCTTCTTCCTCCTCTTCTTTCTGCTCCTCCTTCTTCTTGTACAGTCTGTGATGAAATCCAGGGCCTCTCACATGTTAGGCATTACCCCCAAGCTGTATTTCCAGCCTACATATTATTCTGTTTTGGGGTTTTTGTGGGGTGGGCTTATGCTTTGTTTCTTAGGTGTTTTTGTTTTGTTTTATTTTTGTTGTTGTTTGTGAGACAAGGTCTCACTATGTAGTTCAGACTGGTCTTAAAATTGAAGCCTTCTGAGTGGTGGGATTAAAGTCATGCACCACCATGCCAAGATATGCTTATTAATTATAAGGAGAAAAAAGTGAATTTACAGAATAAATATTGAATTATTTTATGCTTTCATCTATAGAGATAGTGACTGAGATGAATGTTTTAAGAGCTTTTGCTTAATTAAACTATTATCTAAAAATAAACTTTGAAAGCCATGGAAGAATTTAAGCTGGGATAGGTACCTGGATCTGCACCTAGCAAATAAGTCTAGGAAACTCAGGAGTCTCGCCCAGCAATAGTACAATTCCATGCTTCCTTTGTTGGCAAAGTTTCACAATTTGAACAGTTTCACAATCTGATCATATTTACTAAGCCTGCCTAGCCTAGTGTGGTAGTGACTGCCTGTAATCCCAGTACCTGGTAGGCTGAGGCAGAAGGAATACTGTGAGTTTGAAGCCATCCTAGACGATACAGGAAAATCAAGACAAGCATGAATTGTACAGCAAAAGCCTGTCACAGAAAACCAAAATCTAAGATTGATTATAAGGCTTTTTCTCCCTGGTGCTAGGAAACAAACCTACCCACCACCACATACTCGGCAAGTTCATGTTCCACAGAGGCACTACCCCCACCACCACTCTGGTTACAGAACTACTAACATTACTCTAAGATAGTGACCTCTTGCAGTAAACTTTTATTTTACCCTCTTAAGACTTTTATGTTCCTCTACAGGGATATATGATTACCCATTTTGTGTTGGATTAGGCCATAGATTTTTTAAAATCTTGTATTTATTTATTTCTCTATCTATCTATCTATCTATCTATCTATCTATCTATCTATTTGGTACAAGATCTCACTACACGGTTCAAACTCACAGTGATCTCCCTGTCTCAGCTTCCTCAGTGATGGAATCACAGGCACACTACACCATGCTTGGTGGCCATGTTTCTAGGGCCAGCACCACATGTAGTACTGGGAATCAAACCCAGGTCTTTGCTCTTGTGAGAAAGGTGCCTAGATCCCGAAGCTATCTCCCTACCCCCTATGCTATAGATTTTAATAAATAACTGTGCCATCATTAATATTTGTCTATCTATATCTTACCTGACAGTTTGAATTGTCAGCTATGGTCTGAGTTAACAACTGTAGTCTGCATAGAATCCATGATACAATTTTCTACATGCAGATTTCTAGTTAGTGTCTCATAAGTGACAAAAAGATTCCTTTCTTGAAGTGAGCCCAGGAAATCTAAAGATTCTTAAGTGTAAGGCTTTTATATATGCTTGTTTTCAATTTTATTGAAGTACATCAAATAACACACAGTTTTTATTTTTGTGGTACCAGAGATCAAACTCATGACCTTGCACATCCTGGCAGGTGTTTGTGCCATTGAACTATATCCTCAACCCCAAACCATACACATTTTTTTTTTTTTTGTGGGACCAGGGTTCAAACTCACAACCTTGCACTTGCCAGGCAGGCACTTGTGCCACAGAGCTATCTCCCCAGCCCCCCATACACATTTAAAGAGCACAATTTGGTCACTTTTGATACATACACTGCCAGATGTAGCCATGCACACCTGCAATCCCAGCACTCTGGGAGATTGCAGCAGGAGAACCTGAAACTCAGGCCCAGTGGAGGCAGTTTAGCTAGTTGGCAAGATCCTGCCTCAGGAAAAAAAAAGAAAAAATTTAAAAGTTGGACCTGCAGCCCAGTGCAAAGGCCCTGGGTTCAATCCCCAGTAGTAATAAACAAAGGCACAGTCAAGATAATGAAAATAATGAGCATTTCCATCAACTCCCAAAGTTTCCTTTCACCCTTGACCATGCCCCTTGCCTCCAACTTGGAATCATGGATCTGTTTTGTGTCAATCATAGCATTATTAATATTTTCCAAACATCTGATGAAATGAGATTATCTGGTACGTGCCTACCCTTTTGGGGTTGGGTGAGGATCTTAGCTTCTTTCGCTACAGGTGTTCATGTAGGCATGCTTTCTTTCCTTTGAGAATTAGCTAAGAGTGTGATGACATTTAGAAGGTGTACACTGAACTGTATTAAAAAAATTCAAACTGCTTTCCAAGGTTACTGTGCCATTTTGCATTTCCACCAAGAGTGCGTGAATGGCCAGGCACTCCACACCCTCATTTTTAACTTGCCTGGTCTGTTTTTTAAGGTTAGCCTTTCTTCTGTATGTAGCAGTAGCTCATTGTAGTTTTAAGTTGCAGTGCCCTAAGTAATAAGTAATAATTTTAAGTATCTTCTCATTTCTTTTTTTTATTTTTATTTTTTTTTTATTTACTTATTTTTTTTTCTTGTTTCAGAGCCTTTATTTGTTTATTCACTCATTTTTATGGCCGGCTCAGCCCACCCCGAGGGCAGGACTGGCGCAGCATGTGGTGCCGGGGATCGAACTGCGGTCCCTGAAGCCGCCCAAGCTTTCCCAAGCAGGCACTTTAGACCACTGAGCCATCCTGCCAGGCCCCTCTTCTCATTTCTTAATTGTCCATTTGCATATCTTTTTTGTGAATGTCTACGTAGATTCTAGCCATATTTTGGATTGATTTTAATAAATTTGTCTGACAAAGACTTGGTCTTCAAGAAACCTTTTTGCGAGGTTGGTAGTTTTGGCTTAGAAAGGAGCCAACTATTTTGATCTTGCTAAATCCAGTGAGGGTACAAAAATCATTTCAGTATTGCGTGATTTGCTCAGTCACGATTTAGTGTCCTGTGTCACGGATCTATCATCCCCAGTGCCTGTGGTAGATAAGAGCATAGAATTGGTGCAGGGGCTGCCAAATACCTGGCTGTCAAAGAGTGGAAGTTGTTGTGTATTTTATTTTGATTTTAAGGGTTATGTTTCTTGGGAGAGTAGGTGAATTTAACAGAATATTTTACTTTACATGCATCAGAAAAAGAATAAGCTATTTTTTTTTTTCTTGTTTCAGAACTTTTGTTTATTTATTTATTTTTATGGCCGACTCAGCCTGCCCTGAGGGAAGGCGCAGCATGTGGTGCCGGGGATCAAACCTGTGGTCCCTGCAGCCACCTGCAGGTACTTTAGACCACTGAGCCATCCTGCTGGCCCAAGAATAAGCTATTAGTAGTAGAAATCTAAGGGAAACTGACCTTTGTACCCAGTAATTTTGAATAAAATCAGAAGTGCTAATTTAAAGACAGTTAAATGTGGCCAGGGTTACAGCTCAGTGGTGCAGTGTCTGCCTGGTAAGTGAGAGATTCTGAGTTTGATTCCTCTTGCCTGAATATACAAGTAAATAAAGATAAATAAATATTGTTCACTTTCATTTTCAGGATACTTTTGGCTTGACAGACATTGACTGATAGCCTCTGACTCTAAATCTTCATCAGCTTCCTCGAAGCTGAGCTGCAAGCATAACTGAAGGCTAAGACCAACATTGTTTGATAAAAGAAAATACAAATAGAGTCTCTTTCGAAATGCATTTTGTCCCCAGCTGTTGGGGGAGGGAGTTGCTAAACTCTAGCTGCTCTGCCCTCCTTAAGGCTCTGGATTAACTTTCTTTCTCTCTGTCTTTCCATTTGCTCTTTGTTCTTTCCCAAGGCAGGAAGCAAGATTTACTGAAAAACACAGGGGAAGAAAGTTCGATGACCTACATGCCCGGTGAGGTTAACAGCACTGTGGCCCAGCCTTTTGCCTCAATCTGACACTGCCTTCCCCAGAGTAATATGATTTGCTATAGACCCAGGTTCTAATCTGAAAACTGGCAGGTGTGCTTTGCCTCCTACAGGCCCCAACAGGTCTCTATCCTCTCAGAACCAGCTTCTTAACCTGCTACTGGGCAAGCAAGTCATGCTGGCTGTTCACATGGGGCTACATTTATATTCAATTCACAGGGCCTAGGGCTAGAGGGCGGTTGGAAGAGACTTCAGGAGAAAGTCCCCCCGCCCCCCAATCACCTTGACTGCTAAGAAAGTGGAAAATCAAGACCTATTACATTTCATTGGCTCCATTACTGAGTAGAATCAGGAGAGGGATTTGAGCTATGGGCTCTGAGATCTAAAAGTAAAAGCTGTAATTGACTTATGTGAACACCTGAATCTGTGTGTTTCCTTCAAGGAAATATTTTTCACCCCAGAGAAATCTTGGTTCACGGAGTCCTGAGATTGGCTCTACTCTGTCTATGCCTTTAAGAGTGACCTCTCTTCTCTCACTTCCATATTCAAAGGGTTAAGATACTTTATAAAACAGGCTATGTGTTACAGAAGTTTTTGCTGAGACTTGCAAGAAGCAGAGAAAAGCATACATAATCACACAGTAAATTTTAAGATAGAAAGGGCTGATTCCATACATTAGAGTTACAGTGTGATAACGTGAGGCTAAAGTGAGAGCCTATCTCAGCAATATTTTCTTTTTTTTTTTTTTTTTTTTTGTCTTTTTGAGACAGGGTCTCACTATGCAGTTCAGGCTGGCCTTGAGCTCACTTTTGTAGCCCAGGCTGGTCTCGAACTCACACTGATCCTCCTGCCTCAGCCTCCCGAGTGCTGGGATTACAGGCGTGCGCCACCACGCCCGGCTTGCTCAGCAATATTTTCTAATTAATAAATATGACTCAGAAAAAAGTGAGAGGGTACTTAATGTCAATCAACCTAGTTTGTTTGAAGAGAAAATATCTTGTATTTCGATTTACTAAGTTAACTCAAAATACATTTATATCACACATTTTCCTCCCAAGTCTGGGTATTGTGTGTATGTGTGTGTGTGTGTGTGCGTGTGTGTGTGTGTGTGTGTTATCCACTACAGTTTAGAAATATAACACTGATAATCATGAATATTATATTGCTTTCATAGTTGGAGAAAAGTTATTAAATAAAACATCTAAATGTTCTAATTGACAAGTATAAACTTTTAAATTATATTGAGCATGAGGCAGGAGGATCAGTGTGAGTTCGAGACTGGCCTGGGCCACAATAGTGAGTTCAAAGCCACCCTGAACTACACACTGAGACCCTGTCTCAAAAAGAAAAAAAAAATTATATTGATCATTTTATAAAATTTGGCTTATACATTTATAAAGACTTATAACAATCTAAAACTGACTTTGTGAAAGCCTGAGAGGATGTTTTTCTCTGGGTGACTCTCCTTACACGCACTATAGTTCATTCATCCCTTTCCTCTGAGGTCCCATAATCTCCTTGACCAGAAAATTTGGAACACCTCTGAGTTATAGGATATTACAGCACAGGTTCTCTTATATCCTGGGTCTTTATTGACCTTGAAGGGCTAGGGCCAAAATATTGGCTATCCTTATAGCCCTTCTTTTTCTCCAATTTTTGGCCTGTTAACTTACATTCTTAACCCTCCAGCAGAAAAGCTTTGTGATACCATTACTCTATAACATAGGTACTTGAGCTTATCATCACGGGCTTTCTGAGTATCAATATCTTTGACTTAGCTTGGAAATGATATTTTCTGACCATCATTGATATTCTAATAACTTTCCATAAAATGTGATATAAGCAGTTACACAATTTTGACACAGATATTTGGAAATTCAAGGAAATACAAAATTGTAGCCTGTCAAGAATATGGTATTTGGCCCAGGCTTTCACAGAAAGCAAAGTGGCCAAGCAATGGCCGTGACTCATCCCGAAGGCTGACACTAACAACAGTTCTCCAAAGCACTGTCTATGGTCTCAAACTTAATGCTGAGGGGATTTGACCCTGGAAGACACACAAAAAAAATAAATGTTTTGTTATACAGGTCTTGCTTCGACTTGCCCTTGACCACCCAGCAAGGAAAAAAAAATGCTTAATTACAATGCATGAAATGCAGAGCTAGCTTGGTGAGATGAACTTTAGGAGGCTTAGATTCAATAGCCTGCAACATCACAAGCTTCACTGGTGGCCCACTACAATTGTAGAACATTTGACTGTGTATGTATGTGCTTCCTCTTAGTCCAAAGAGAAATATATTCTTTTCCTTTTTTTTTTTCTAAGCAACATCAATAGGGAGGTGGCTCATGCCCACACACTGTACTCTGTAGAACGATTGTGAGGACAATATTCAGTATGTCTACTTTCAAAGAAAAGAAAGGGGAAAAGAAAAAAAAAAAACTGACTTTGTCCTTACATTTAAAATTTCATAAGCAGTCACTCAGCTAGAGGCAAAAACTCAGAAAAAGTTATTTAGAAACCAAATAATTTTTAATCATATATTATCTAATATATAATATATTACCATCTATATATATACATATATATATATATATATATATATATATATATATATATATATAAATGAGATGATGAAGGTCTTAGGTTTTTTTTTCTTTGTTTTAAGGCAGGGTCTTGCTATGTAGTCCAGGCTGACCTTGAACTCCCTAGGTAGCTTAGGCTGGTTTTCATTTCTGGAAATCTTCCTATCTCAGCTTCCCAATTGCAAGGATTGTAGGCAAGCTTCACCATGTCTGGCCCTTATGTTTTTGTTTTGTTTTTATTGTTGTTATTTGTTTGTTTGGGTTTGGATTGTAGAACAGGCAGAAATTTTGGTAGCCTGTTCAGTTCCACAATCCGAAAACTTGAACTTTGTGGATTACAAGTCTTTCTCCCATTAAAACTGAGTAATACTGCTTCCTGTTGCAGCTAGTGAAAAGTTTCTCACCATATAGCTTGAATTTGTAGTGATTCTCCTGTTTTCAGCCTTCCCAGCGCTGGGATTACAAGTGTGCACTACCACATCCGGACTCGGTGGCCAGCTCAGCGCTCTCGGGGGCAGGGCTGGAGTGGCATTAATATTAATATTAATGTATATTAATTGTTAAGAGACAAAACATATACACACATATGTACACACACACACACATTCATCCACATAATGTGATTCTTTTTTTTTAAGAGTTCAAAAAATGTTTCAAACATTTATTGATTCAATAGTACTGAATACAGAAAAAAAAAAAAAGATTCCCAGTTAAGCATATTCCACTGTCCAGGAAATGGTTATTTTTAAAACTTTATTCAGTATTGTCTTGACCATGATTGAAAGCAGACATTGTCTTGTGACCTCCCACAGAGGATAAATGTGTTGCAGCTCATAGGCAACTCCTCACAGTCCTAGCTTGGTCCTTCTCCAGTGTCTCCTCTTGGAGTTGTATCTGATTTTATTACCTGTCTTCATACGAATCCACTGAGGGATGGGGTGATTCTGCTTTTGCTTCTTTGCCAGGAATCGTTTGATTCTGAAAGTCTTGGGAGAAGACATGATTAGCATAGTAGGCGAGAGCACGCACTTGATGGCGGACTGAAGCAGAAGAGCCACATAATGTGATTCTATATGTGACAGCTCTATTTATACCCTGACTCCGAAGTGCATGTACGGAAGAGCAAAGTGGCATATGACCCTAAAGGAAGATGCAAGGAATCAGTCTCACCATGTAAGAGATTTGCCTATGTGTTAAATGTTTTCTGAATGTTTTATTTTAATTAATCTATTTATTTATTTATTTATTTATTTATTTATTTATTTATTTATTTATTTATTTATTGTCTTTTTGAGACAGGGTCTCACTATGCAGTTGAGGCTGGCCTTGAGCTCACTTTTGTAGCCCAGGCTGGTCTTGAACTCACACCAATCCTCCTGCCTCAGCCTCCGGAGTTCTGGGATTACAGGCATGAGCCACCATACCCGGCCTCTGAATGTTTTATAAATGTGTATTATTTTATACTATAAAGCTGTTTAAAAGCTCAATAATACTGCTTCAGATAATTCATTTGAAGGACAAGTTTGCATTAATTAGAGTACACAATGAAGGTTTTGGAATCAGAGCAATTCAAAAACTTTTAAAAAAATTATTTTTTTCTTCTTGTTTCAGAACTTTTGTTTATTTATTTTATTTTTATGGTTGGCTCAGCCTGCCCTGAGGGCAAGGCTGGCACAACATGTGGTTTCAGGGATCGAACAGAAGTCCCTGCAGCCGCCTAAGCTTTCCTAAGCAGGCGCTTTAGACCACTGAGCCATCATGCCGAGCCTCTGTTGTGTTGTTTTGGTGTCGGTGTCTAAAGAAACGGCGAGAAGACCTGATGAAGGTAGTGCAGAGGACTCACCGAGACTTGTCCCTCTTGAAGTGAGCCTAGATCCTCAGAAGGATATTTTTTTTTTATTTAGTATTAAAGGACAGGATAAGGAAATTGTGTAACTGTTTTGGGGAAATTGAAAACATTCCAAGCAGGGGAGGAGATAATCAGAACTCTCTGTAGGGGTCCTTGGGCTTTATTGTTCTCTATTAAAGATGTTTTGTCCTTATCTTTATATTGAACCAGGCAGGATGTTTTTTTCAGTATTGGGGTAGCTTTTTGCCCCAAGGAAGGGAAGCCCAGTCCCACCTACACACACTTGATCAATTTTTTGGCTTTTTGTTAGCTCCCAACATACAACATATCCCCCTTTTTATTTTTTAATGTTAAAAATAAAAACTTTTAAGTTTTACGGTGAGGCCTGTAGACTTTGATCTTTAGTTTTTTGTTAAATCTGTCCTTATTGTTAAACTAAACAGGACATATAAATAGTATAAGAATAATATACACAAATCTCTATATTTTTACCAAACCATGAGATAACATGAAAAGGATTAAGGCTTTTAATGTCATTAGAGATGTTTTATAACAAGTTAAGTTTGGTTTTATGGAATGAATTATACAAAACGAAGAAATATTTTAATCACATTTTAAACAAGGTTGACATTATAGTGTAACAATTTTGAGTCTCTAATTTAATAGTAGCTTGTTTTAAGTTACTTATCTTAGTATTTAACTCTGAATTTATTTTTGAGAAGTCTATAATTGTTTTAAGTCCTTGTGCCATTGTTGTATAAAATGAACAGTTTGTACATCTTGGCTTATTGTTATCTTGGCTGTATCTTTTGTAGATGTGAAGGCTATCATGAGTTTAAACTTTTTTTTTTAACATCTCCAGTAATGTTGGAACAGCATCATGGAAGGGGAGTTTTGTCAAGAGGATGTAGTTGTATTGAAAGTTAGATTTTGGTCTTTGTCTTGAGAATATAGATGTTATTTTTAGAAAATTTAAAGCTAATAGAAGAATATTAGACATGTATATAAAGAATAATTGTGACATGTAATGGTACGGTTAAAAGACTTTTTTATAAGCAACAGGTGAAGGAGGTGAACACATGTCTGAATAGAGTGAGTTGTGTTTTTTTTGAATAATGAAGTATTTTTATCTTAATTTTTTTTTTTTTTTTTTTTTTACCATCTGGGCAGAGCCATAAGGGCTCCAATCTATGACACTTTTATGGGAAGTATTAACTAACTCTCGGGCTATCTCTCCTTTATAGATTTTTTAATGAATCCTAATTATTAAGATAAGCAACATTGGTATTTTGGCAGGATGGCAGATCTGGCAGTGGAAGTATTTTATTAGCACCTATACTGTTAAAGTACTTTACCCGGGGAAGAAAAAGGTCCTTTTTTTTTTTTTTTTTTTTTTTCTTATTTTGGTGTTATTATTTATTAGACTTTTTTTTTTAACAGTGAACTCTATTTAGTGGTGAATCTGGAACATAAACCCAATAACTAAAATTATCTTTAATATTTACCAGAATTGACAATGAAGTCATCATATTGATGAAAGAAACAAAAACCGATCTCTGATGGGTGGTTTCCCAATGATTTTTTTTTTCTGGCTCCCTTTGGGTGATGATTAATCCTAGATGTCAATCTTAAAAGAGGTTAGTATTTGTTTGACCTTTGGCACTTAAGTCTGACCCACAGTAGGAGTATCTGTCCCTCGGATAGCTGTCAGATTTTTTTGTCTTTGGTGTTGTCTCTTTTGAGGGCTTAGCCCTATCTGACTGTCTATAATATTTTTGTTTAACTTGGCCGCTTATAAGGATCTCCCTCTGAAGAAGTAACCTGAACTGTAGTGAGGGGGATATGGACGACGACCGCTCTGGCTTTTTTAGGCTGAAAAGGGTCGCTTTTGTGGATCGGCAGTTAGAGATACTCTCTAGAGGTTTTACCTAACAGCCTTCAAGAGACACCAGGCTTAGGGGCCCGGCGGGATGGCTCAGTGGTCTAAAGTGCCTGCTTGGGAAAGCTTGGGCGGCTGCAGGGACCGCGGTTTGATCCCCGGCACCACATGCTGCGCCAGCCCTGCCCTTGGGGTGGGCTGAGCCGGCCATAAAAATGAGTAAATAAACAAATAAAGGCTCTGAAACAAGAAAAAAATAAATAAATAAAATTAAAAATTAAAAAAAAAACCTTAAAAAAAAAAGAGAACCTTAAAAAAAATAGAGACACCAGGCTTTATTATTTTGTGTAGGTGACATAGTGTAGACCTTTTTATTTATGGAGTCTGACAGTTTGTTACAAGTTTTCTTAGTTTTTATCTATTTTTAAACTTTAAGGACTCATGAAAACCAGAATACCCTATTTTTTTTTTCTTTTTAGTTGTCTTTGTAAGAGAACAGTGACATCAGTAAGCTAATTTTAATTTGTATGTTTTATTCTAATGTTTGAGGTATGATAACTGAAAGAAAAGTCAGGGATAGAGAAAAGTAAAGAGACCTGTGCCAATGTCCAGCAAAAGGCTGGGTTTTTTTTTTTTTTTTTTTTTTTTTTTTTTTTTTTTTTTTTTTTTTTTTTTTTTTTTTTTTTTTTTTTTTTTTTTTGTTATGATTTTTTAGGGCTCCTCCATGGAGATGACAGAGGCTGTCTGGTCAGAGGGAGCAGGCAGGCCCACTGCCCTTTAGTCCTACTGGACCTTTTGGGAAGCTGAGTCTGAGCTCTGGAGCCTACGCCTCAGAGTGTAGTCTCACTTTTAGCAGCTGTTTTGGTAGTCAGGGCATGGCTTGTGGGCCTCTTGAGACAAGCCCTTTTATTTTGGCCTGGTTTTTAACAGCCATAGTAGGTGTACTTTATCATCATTGAGCTCTTTTTGGAGCCAAGAGAATCAGACCTTTGGATCTGAAACTGTAATAAGGCAGCTAGTTTTTTATCTCTTTTTGTTTTTTCTCTCTAGTTTTTTTTCCATTCCAATTTTAGGAAATTTATCTCTTAGTGTCCTATAAAGTATCAAGCGAGTTTTTTTTCATCAAGCAGAGATTTTATATCAGAATGTTTAAAATTTTATTTATTATTTTTATTCCTGTTTCATAACCTTTGTTTGTTTATTCACTCATTTCCATGGCCGGATCAGCCCGCCCCGAGGGCAGGGCTGACACAGCATGTGGTGCCCGGGATCAAACCGCGGTCCCAAGCAGGCGCTTTAGACCACTGAGCCATCCCACCGGGCCCTATATCAGAATGTTTATACTTATTCATTTTTTAGGTTTTATTTGTCGAGCTGGTACCCAAATTTTTCCAGTATCTGTAATAACACAAGCAAAACCTCTTTCTCTGGATAACTCCTGGATATTATTTGTCTCTTTTTTTAACCCATTCCACTGAGCATCTAAAAAGTTCTCAGAATCAGAGGACAGACACTGAAGAACCACAAATACTTGTTTTACTTTCAGATTTTTTGATTTAGATTTTTACCCAACAAGGACAAATTAAGAGATGTGGTGTTGTCTTTATGTTTTGTAATGTCCCATCAACTGAACCCCTTATAAGATTGCTTTTCTGAGTCTGAGGAATCCACTGTAGACTTGATTCCTCAGAGTCAGACCTCTGGGGCTCCAAAGCTACGGAGATAAGGCTACGCAAAGACCACACATTTAAAGGGATAGTTTTTTGTTGTTGTTGTTGGTGCGTTCTTTACAGAGCTTTTATGACCTGCTTCCAGACTTTTAAGTCTAGAGCAGCTTTTTCTTTAGGTTGAAACCATAAACAATATCTTTTTATAAGGAAAAACAAATCTTTAAAACTTTTTGGTTTTACCTTTACCCCCGCTCCTGAGTGATGTCTCTATGGACATCCTCTTTTTTTATCGAAGCGGAATTGTTCTGAGCTATTGTTGGTGGTCTCGCCTACTCTGGGCCTATATTTCCCACTCGGTCAGGCCTCTCTTAACTCACCCCTGATCGTCTTTTGTGCCCCATGTTGGGCGCCACTTGTGTTGTTTTGGTGTCGGTGTCTAAAGAAACGACGAGAAGACCTGATGAAGGTAGTACAGAGGACTCACCGAGACTTGTCCCTCTTGAAGTGAGCCTAGATCCTCAGAAGGATATTTTTTTTATTTAGTATTAAAGGACAGGATAAGGAAATTGTGTAACTGTTTTGGGGAAATTGAAAACATTCCAAGCAGGGGAGGAGATAATCAGAACTCTCTGTAGGGGTCCTTGGGCTTTATTGTTCTCTACTAAAGATGTTTTGTCCTTATCTTTATATTGAACCAGGCAGGATGTTTTTTTCAGTACTGGGGTAGCTTTTTGCCCTCCGGAAGGGAAGCCCAGTCCCACCTACACACACTTGATCAATTTTTTGGCTTTTTGTTAGCTCCCAACATACAACAGGCCTCAAAAACTTTTTAAATTTGTAAGTTACAAGCTTTGCTTCTGATTTGCCTTTTATTCTCACGGAGAGTCACACTGAGCCTAATGTCAGACATATTTTCCATACACAATCAGGAAACTGCTTTTTTTTTTTTCCACAAAACCATTATGTGATGAGGAAAATTGAAGCAGCCTAAGAAATGGACTATCTAGGAAGACAGTTTGTAGAGGTTAAAACAAAAACACTGGTCCAGGAACTAGGAAAGCTGATTCTGCACATCAGCTCAGGAACCATGAACAAATTACTTAAATCATTGGTTTTCAATTCCCCAGTCTATCAAAGAACACAGTTGGCTTCGATAAGCCCTATGTTCTCTTTCACACTGGATATACTTGGATATCTACAGTTTCTAAATATTTTGACATTTGTTATAAAATCTTTTTCACAGCTTTATGATTTTATCCTCACAGGAACTCCTGAAACAAGCACAGTAGTACTTTAGAGGATAGATAGATAGGCTGAGAACCATTTTAGATATGATTACTAAAATTATGAGAGATTAGATGAGTGGCAAAGTTTATCTGAAAAATAACATCTGGAACATGAACTCAGGTCTTCTGACTCCAAATTTTTGTATAGGCCATACAGAAATATACAATAGGAAGCTTGTTTAGAATAGTCATATGTATGAATTACTTATAATTCCTTTAAAAATTACTCAAATCACACTAAACTCAAATTTGACAAATAAAAGTAATGAAAGAACCACTGCTCCAGGGCTGGGAACATAGCTAAGCAGTTTAAGCACCTTCCTGGCAAGCACAAGGACCCAGGTTTGATCCCCAGTACCTCATGTTGTGACAGCTCTGGAACCCTAGGCACTGTGTAGCAAAGCCCTGTACCAAATAAATAGAAGATTTTTAAAAATTTGATTTAAAGAAAAGAACTACCACTCTATTATAATATGACAGTAATTATAAGGGGACATTTATAAAGAATTTAAAAAAAACCAGCTGAGCTCTTCTGGCAGGTTTAAGGTCACAATGCTGAGGAAAGTTATGATTCAGTTATGGTCCCTTACAGGAACGTAGAGATAATGGACAGAGGGGAACAAAGGTATGCTGAGTTGGGAAAAACTAAAGGGAAATTCATTGACCAAAAATATGTGAAAAGCAACAGCATATAAAAAACACATTACTGGGTTAGGGATATAGCTCAGTGGCACAAGTGTCTGCCAGGCAAGTGCAAGGTTCAAGTTCAATCCCTAGTACTGCAAAAAACAAAACAACAACAGATTAAAAAAAAACCAAACAGGGCCCGGCGGGATGGCTCAGTGGTCTAAAGCGCCTGCTTGGGAAAGCTTGGGGCGCTTCAGGGACCGCGGTTCGATCCCCGGCACCATATGCTACACCAGCCCTCCCCTTGGGGTGGGCTGAGCTGGCCATAAAAATGAGTGAATAAACAAACAAAGGTTTTGAAACAAGAAAAAAATAAATAAATAAAATTAAATAAAAGAAAACAAACAAACAAACAAAAAACCCCAAACATATGGCTATTACTTGTGTTGGAAAAAATTGAATAGGACATCATATTTAAGGCATAGTTATAAAAATTTATGCCAGGGATATATCTTAGTGGCATAAGCACCGGCTGGCAAGAGCAAGGTCCTGAGTTCAATCTCCAGTAAAAAAAAAAAAAAGAAAAAAAAGAAAAAATTGTGACATGATTGCATGCCAAAAAGACAGTACATAAGAAATATATGCAGAAATATTAATGAGTAAAAGGCCATATATAAAGCTTTCTTTTAAATAATTAAGAAAAAGCCGGGCGTGGTGGCTCACGCCTGTAATCCCAGCACTCGGGAGGCTGAGGCAGGAGGATTGGTGCGAGTTCGAGACCAGCCTGGGCTACAAAAGTGAGTGCAGGACCAGCCTCAACTGCATAGCGAGACCCTGTCGCAAAAAAAAAAAGACAAAAAAAAAAAAATAAATAAATAAATAAATAATTAAGAAAAAAAGTATGTCAAAATATTAAAAAGTGACAAATCTTAGTAATGATAGTTATTTTTACCAGCTTACCACTTTTCTGAGGGTCTAAATTATTTCTAAATTAAATTTCAAAAAGAAGTAATAAAAACACAGCCATTGATCTACTAAACTACATAGCAGGACTCTAAGAGAGCTGAGAGCCAGATGCGGTGGTGCATCCTTGCAATCCTAGCACTTGGGAGACTGGGACAGGAGTATCAGCTTGAATTTGAGGGCAGCCTGGGTTGCATAGTAAGTTCCAGGCTAGCCTGAACTATATAGTGAGACCCTCTTTATAAAAAGTAATCAGGAACTGGGGAGATAGCTTTGTGGCACAAGTGCCTGCGTGGCTAGTGCAAGGTTGTGAGTTTGAACCCCGGTCTCACAAAAAATAAAATAAAATAAGTAATCAGAGAGGCAAGGGGTGGTGGAGCACGTCTATAAACTGAGAAATCTGGAGGCTGAGGCAGGAGAATCATTGAAAGTTCGAGGCCAGACTAGCTAGAAGACCAGGATGAAGAACTGTATGAGACTGTGTCAAGAACAAAAATCTAGGCCGGCCAAATAGCTCAGCAGATTAAAATGCCTGAAAGCAGGGCCTGCCGTGCCACCGTCCCCCCCGCCTCCGCCCCCAGGCAATTGAGACTGGGCACAGCCGCGTGTACAACTGTAATACTAGTTTTTGGGAGGCTGTAAATAGGCAGATCACTATGAGGCCAATCTAGTAGTAGTGAGACCCTGAACACCCGACCCTTCCCTAAGATACAAAAAAAAAAAAAAAGAATAATAAAATAAAATAAAAGAAAAGAAAAGGTTTAGGACTTCTAGGGGCGGGGAGATAAGCACCTGCCTGGCAAGTGCTAGGCCCTGGGTTTGATCCCCAGTACCGCATCCTGTGTGGGCCCCACCAAGCTGGCCAAAACAGGAAGATCACTACGAGTCCGAGCTTCACAGTGAGACCTTGTACCAAAGACATAAATTAAAAAACAAAACAAAACAGAAGATTAGAACTTCTACATACAAGTTGTGTGTGTGTGGGGGGCACAATTTGACTATAACACAATTTATTTTGTGAATTTTAATGTAGAGTCCGTTTCTTGAAAATGTAACTCTTTGATGAGTCATTAATTTTAGTGAAAATTTTTTTTCTCAATTTCAATCAGGTCTCATTTCAAACAGCAGAATCTATCTTAGTGAGATGGAGAAGGGCAATAGATAAACATCCCCTCACTGCAAGGGTAGGCAGGGAATTCCAAAACAAAGGCATACTGGTCTCTCTCTCTCTCTCTCTCTCTCTCTCTTTTTTTTGAGACAGAGTCTCGCTATGTAGTTCAGGCTGACCTTGAGCTTGCTTTGTAGCCCAGCCTGTTCTCCACACGACCTCACGTTGATCCTCCTGCCTCAGCCTCCCAAGTGCTGGGATTGTAAGCATGCACCACTATACCAGTCTCTGAATATGTTATCTTTGCTGAAAAATTTAGGAACAATATGACAAAGTGCACTTTTTCACTTTCTACAACACTTGGAAAAATGTGGCTGTCTGCTGGCTTAGTCACAGGATATAGCTACAGACTGGCACTCACTAATGTTAAAGGAAAAAATAAAGATTCCTATAAAAAATGTATCAATGAGAGAATACTTAACAAACTCCATATTTACTGGGAAGCACACCTGTGAGAAATACAATGTATCAAAAAGTCTTTCAATGGCTAAAATATTAACTAAACTTGAGAGTTAACCTTCTTACTTATTTTAAAACACAAAGTCAAATTTATCTATCGGGCCCGGCAGGATGGCTCAGTCAGTGGTCTAAAGCGCCTGCTTGGGAAAGCTTGGGCGGCTTCAGGGACCGCGGTTCGATCCCCGGCACCACATGCTGCGCCAGCCCTGCCCTCAGGGTGGGCTGAGCCGGCCATGAAAATGAGTGAATAAACAAACAAAGGTTCTGAAACAAGAAAAAAAAAAAAAAAATTTATCTATCATATGGATAAAAACAGTCCAGCTAAAATATCCCCTACGGCAACAAGCATTTTCCATTGTTCAAGTTTAAACAATGGAGTACACCCCCTAAGTTAAAAGTGAAATCTTCTTTCATCATGTACTAACATGTACGGAGCATTTTAATGCAGGCAATTACGGAAAATGTCTTTAATGCAGGAAGACAGGTTTGGCCTAATTTTACTGTGCTGACTCCTCAGTGTCCAATGATAAACTTTGAAGATTAAAAACAAAATGAAACAAACAACACCAATAAAACAAAGCCTTTTTATGAAACCTCTCCCAAATTCTTACTAAAATAATGACCAGTATAATTATTGAATGTAGACCTAACCTGGTAGCAATAATTCCTATATAATAACAAAAGCTTTATAGTCAACTATGAGCAAAACACATAGAAATTTCAAAATCATCCTCAGGAAAAAATAAATTGAAATATGCTTCCAGCCTGGAACAGTGTGCGAGGGCAAAGGTCTGAGAGTGAAATTCTCAGAATTAACATTTTGTAAGTAGCCTGATTTCCAGCCCTTGTGTTTATTTACAAACGCTGTGCTTGGTGTAAGAGCAAAATGCACCCGTGGGATTGAGATCAACAGTCAGTGGTGATGATAAACACTGAGCCCCGGAAGAACTGAAATGTTGGCACAAGGATCATGGTAAAAAGCAAGGCATTTAGCATTTCCTGAACACATAAGCAGGGACAGGGACAGAGCTGCTCCAGCTTTAATGTGCTTGGGAATCATCCAGGGAGTCATTTTAGCAGGCCTGGAAAAAAAAAAAAATCTGAGATCTGCAACTTTAACAAGCTTTTGGTGACTGCTTGCTGTTGATTGCTAACTTCTCCACCACACTTTGTGAAGCAAAAGCCCAGATCCTTCCTATCTAAACCTTACAATACGTTTGAGAGATAGATAGTATTATCATCTTTCAAAGCAAACGTAGGGGCCAGAGAGATAGCACAGTTGAATAAGCGCTTTGCCTGGCAAGCACAGGGTCCTGAGTTCAATCCCCAGTACCACAGGAAAAAAAAAACAAAAGCCATAAAAAGAAAAATAAAATGAAACAGAAACCAAAGGGAAGTTTAAGCAATTTGTTCACAGGAACACCTGAAGTTAGTCTAACTGCAGAGTTCAAACTCTTTCCAGCATCCAAATAATGTTCTGCAAGAATAACAGATGTGTGTGTGTGTGTGAGTGTGTTTGAAATTTGATCCCACTACATCTTAAATATGCCTCTGCACGTTGGCTGAAATTCACATTCTTAGCCTTGGGGTGTAGCTCAGTGGTATGGTCCTTGCTTAGCATGTGCAAGGCTTTAGCTTGCAAACACAAGTAAGTAAACAAATAAATAAATGAGATTCAGACCCCCAGGCCCAGTCTCAATCTCTTAAATTAGAATTTATAGATGTGGGGCCTATCTTTTGACCAGTATCTAACCACTTCTGTGGTCAGAAATATTCAGGCTGAGATGATCATGTAGGCTATAAGATAGTTGTTAAAAACTCAGGAGGTAATGAAGTTTTGGGTTTGCTTTGTTTTCTTTCTTTAGAGACCTTTGAGAAAACATTGTCAGCTCTGGCAAAGAGGATCTCAGAATCCTTTGAATGAACTTTAGCTTCGTTGAGAAGGGTTGCTGGAGTACATGGAGTGAAACTTGTTGGTTTCATGATGTCAGGGATAGGTTTAAACCTGTATCTTATAACAAGGCTCTAAAGTACAGTATCTAATTATGTCACTTTTAATTGTAAAGTGAAAGCAGCAATAGCCGCCAAATTTTCTTTCACTCTTTTAAGTAAATGATCTTGTTTACCAGTCCAATTATAGAGCGTCTGTATTGTAGAATAAAACTCAACTGGAAAGTATTTCCCATCTCCAGAGTCCATAATTAAATTTTTTATTAGGACCTCTCAATGAGATCAGAGAAAAAGTAATTATTTATCTCTACTTTGAAAGGGTAACATTCAGTCAAGTAGATTACCCATAAATTTTTCATTGTAGTTCTATATGGTAAATAAAGGGCCAAGGAAGCTAACTTTTAAAGTAAATGTTTAGAGTTACTTCTTTAACATCACCAATATTTTTTCTGGGTTTAAAAAACACACTTAGAAGAGCCCTCTAGAATCTTGATGTTAATGTATTGATAAAAGAAATTATTAGGGCCCGGCGGGATGGCTCAGTGGTCTAAAAGCGCCTGCTTGGGAAAGCTTGGGTGGCTTCAGGAACCGTGGTTCGATGCCTGGCACCACATGCTGCGCCAGCCCTGCCCTCAGGGCGGGCTGAGCCGGCCATAAAAATGAGTGAATAGACAAACAAAAGTTCTGAAACAAGAAAAAAATAAATAAATAAATAAATAAAAAATTCTAAAAAAAAAAAAAAGAAATTATTTATTAACTTAATGTATTCTGTTACTTATTAACAACATAATAATTTAACTAATAATTAAATCAAATTTTCATACATAATTTTACCCTTTGAAGAAATGTAATTATAACTGGCTTTTGTAATGAAATATCACATTTCATGCTAAAATTAAGATATTTCAAGTATGATAAAGACTTAATCATTGAAAGCACACTATGACATGGTTTACCAAGGGCAGAACCTGTGGCAGGGTAGAGCAACCACTATGACAAGCTAAACATTTAGTGAGAGTCCAGTCTGAGTTTGATGTCAAAATTGGGCCAGTTATTTAACTTCTGAGCCTTTATTTCTCATGCATAGGCAGATGGGAAATTTCCTAGCTGAGTTTTCTATTATACAAGAGTTATTAGACTGGTGAGCAAGCACGTGGTAAGTTAGAACAGGGTACAGTAGCTGAACTGCCAAAAGGTCCTCCTTTTTAATGATTGTAATTTACAAGGTAATTTCAAAAGAAACTGGACCAGTAATTTAGCTTAGAGGCACAGTGCCTTGGTAAACATGAAGTCCTGAGTTTAATTCCTGGTACAAAAAACCCTCACTCACAAAGACCTGTATTTCCTATTGCCCATTTAGCAAAGTTACTATATATTTATTCCCTTCAATAGATTTCAGTGAAATAATATGGAATCTGTACCTATTCAGATTCAACTATATGCATTTGATAAGCAAGAAAAAAATGTGAAGATTTTCCAATTTTATTATTTATTTATTTTTGTGGGATCAGGGTTCAAACTCACCACTTTGCACTGGCCAGGCAGCACTTGTGCCTCAGAGCTATCTCCCCAGCCACAATTTTAAAGTACCTAAGCAATTCAGCCCAATAGTATACCTAGTGAGCTAATAATCTGCATACTTACCAGACTTTCCATAGGTCTCTTGAAGTGTGAAAGTCTCAGCATACAGAGTAAAATTCTAATACGTTAAAATATGTATTTTTATGCAAAATACTCCCAAAAGCACAAGCCAATCACCACACTTCATCTGCTACTCAGCTGAAAAACAATGTTATGTTTCAGAGCTCGACGGGAAACTGGCTGTATTAGAACTATTGAGAAATACTGTGTCTCACGCTGAAGTAACAGCTTCCTGTGAATTTTCCAATGCAACTTGCTTTTTTAAATTTTTTTTTATTTTGAAATAATTGTAGACTTACAGAATTTACAAAAAATTTTACCAAAAACACTTCAGATAGTTATGCATTCTTCACTCAGTTTTCCCTAGTGTTAGGAACTTAAATAATCATAGCGTAATTATCATGTACTACTTTACAAAATGAACTGAACTGGGGACCTTGGTATCTTCCCCTCAGTTTTTCTCTTCATGTCTTTTGTCCATCCCAGCACCTGATCCAGGGTCCCATTATTCTTTTATTTTTTATATTTTTCTAATGTTCTCTAATTTGTGATAGTTTTTCAGTCTTTTTTTGTCCTTTCACAAAATTCATGTAGCTAAAGAAAAATGAATGAATTCAGAATTTTTTTGGTGTGTGTGTCTTCTATATGAATGGCTCAGATAATTCTGTGTAAATCTAAAGCCTGGATTCTTTTTACAGTGGGCTCTTAATTTGTTCTTATACAGGGAAGGTAGTGAAGGACATTATCCAATTGAATTTTAACTACCTGGGTTATAATGATATAGGGGAATGAAACTTCCCACATGAAATGTACCTGAACCGAGTTCATGTTCTTTAAAACTGAGGAATGAACTTTAGGAACCATGGAGGTTAAGAGTAGAATATATTTATAGGGGGAAAGAAAGCTCCTATCCAAGAGAAGGACACAAGGGGGACCTGAATTGTTGCTCTCAAATCTGTCTTTTCCAGGGCTTTTTATAGAGCAAAACCATATGGGGCCGGGCCTGGTGGTACATGCCTATAATCCCAGCCCTTGGGAGATTAAGGCAGGGGGATCTTTACAAGTTAAAGACCAGAATGGGCTACAAAATGAGCTCAAGGCTGGCTTGAACTGCATAGGGAGGGCTTGTCTCAAAAACACTATATATATATAAATATATGAATACATATATATATATATATATATAAATATATGAATACATATATATATATATATATATATATATATATATATATATATATATATATAGTGGAAAACATGGGAACTTGCTAGGTGGCCATGACGTGGGACAAAACTATGGCCAGCCAATAAGATTATAAGCACAATCAGTCACTCAGATAAAATTGATGAAATCCAGGACCAAATGGGGAAGCAAGTCTTGTAGCGAGCAAATGTGAATACAGAACAGGGGCTTTTCTTGCAGGGAGTTGGATCAGTGATTCTCTCTGGCTTCCAGGTGATGCATAGCTATTTAGACTATTAATTCCTGATGCCCATTCCTAGGGAAATAGGTGGCTGTATTTGTTTTTTGTCTATAGGTCCTATCCAGAGCAGGAGTCTGTGTTTCCCAAAGTTGCAGAGTGACCTTGTCTTCATTACTGTCTCCTTGAGGGCCTGGCCCTATCTGACTGCTTATAATATTTTTATCTAACTTAGCTACCTACAACAATAATAGAAAAAAAAAAACCTTCTGAACTCTTACTCCCCTCAAGTTTTACCTTCTAGGAGGAGGCATTTGAGACACTAGAAGAAGAATCTATTGGTAGTGTTTCATTTCTAACACTTTGAAGGAATAGCAGATTCAGTGATTCTGACTTGAAGCAGTAACTACCATTAATTCCTTACTAGCTTCTCTGGCTTTTATGCAAAAAGAAAATAAGCTAAAGCTTAGCAACAAATGAGAATCACTTCATGTAGAAATTCTTTGATGAGTGGTGATTTCAACAGCAGTAGTTGGCTGTTTAATGTCAGGAGGTCAAAAAATATTCTTCAGTTATGAACACCAAATGGGCATTAATTCTGAAGTATCACTTGAACACAGTGGCAAAAATGAAAAAAGAATAGTTGAGACCTAGAAGGCTTAAAACTTTCTCAATATAGTTCAAAAGATTGTAGTTAACAATCTGTGCATATGCTAATTGACATAAAAGACAAAATTTTCATTGTATTTTTGAAGATCATTAACAGCATGTAAGTATATCTCCAGCCATTTCATCTTTTTAGTTGGAAAAATTAAAAATTATGGGTTATGTAGATTCTGTTATGTTTAGCTGGTTTATAAAAATAAACTTCACTTTGGAATAAATTTCTGTTTACAGAAAAGTTGCAAAGATAAGTTCTCACAAAGTCCTCACTGATCTTCACTTTTAACGTCTTATAATGGCATTTAGTTTAAAACAAAGAGCCCAACATTAATGAAATTTTGAGGTTTTCCTAGAAGCCTGATGCTTTATTCAGATCTCATCATTTTTCCATTCACATCTTCTTTCTGTCCCAGGATCCAACCTAGTATGCCATATTGTATTTAGTTGTTGTGTCTTTGCCTGCATCTTTTCATTGTGACAATTCTTCAGTCTTGTCTTTCACGGTCTTATTTTCTTGTTGTTACTAGAGGCCAGTAACAAAAATATTTATAGTTATTTACTTAAATTTATATATTTGGTTCAAGGTCTTGCTATATGCCTCTGCAGTGACCCTCCTGTTTCAGCCTCCTCAGTGCTGGGATTACAGGTATGCACTACCAGACCCAGATTTGGTGTGTGGCAATGTGTGCTTGGGTCCTTGCGCTTGCTAGGTGGGCACTTATACTGAACTATCTCCCTGGGGGCCTTGACCTTTCTGATGAATATAATTTTCCATATCACTTCTCAACTTTGATTTATCTGATGTTTTCTTGTATTTGATTAAAGCTACACATTTTGGGAATTTCACAGAAGTCGTGCTGTATCTTTCCAAATATCTATCAGGGATTGCTGGTATTCATGTGAGCATTAGGCAAACATGGTGACTGTATGTTTTTCCAGTGTAAATATGCTGCTCTCTTCCTCTGCTGTTCTTTGGCAAGTCACTATGTCTACATTCACAGGAGGATTTATCTATCTATAGTTTGCTTCTATTTTTTTTTTTTCCAGAACCAGGGATCAAACTCAGGACCTTGCTCTTGCCAGGCAGGCACTTGTGCCCCTGAGCTATCTCCTCAGCCCAACCTATCTATAGTTTGAAACTCTTCTGCAAGGGAGCCTTGTAAATAGAAGACTTTGAATAATCTAACATTACCAAGGTATCCAACTTTTCTACTGAAGTTACAACATTGTTTATTTGTTGTGCTCCTCCTTTTAGTAGATTTCCATAAAATAAGTCATACAAAGTCTCCAACTTGAAACAATTTATATTTAAGAGAGAAATTTAAAAGATGTTAATAGCAAATAAACAAGATAATTTCATATTGAGGTAAGTGTTATAAGTGAAACTTCTTCATGAGACATGAGAGTGTGGTAACTACGGGGAGGTGCTGAGAGATCACAGTTTGGAAAGGTCAGCCTGAGGTGGTGACATTTGATGGAGAATTTAAAAAAACAGAACAAGCCAATTTTTTGAAATTACACAATGGTCTGGAGAGAGGAAATGGGTGCTTGATAGTTAATTCATATGTCAACTTCACAGGGTTGTGAGGAACCCAGATATTTGGTTAAACATTCTGAACTTTTTTTTCTTTTTTCTGGACCTTTTTTGTTTTTCTTGGTGCTAGGAATTGAACTGAGAGCCTCATACATACTAGACAACTGCTGTCATACATGCTTATTCCCAGTCCTTGTTTCAATTTCTTAAACAGTGGATGAGAAGAAAAACAATTTTAAGCATAGGTACAAATAGTATGTCAAGGATTTAATAGACCTCTCAATGAAATCTTTGAATGGATTTTAGGAAATAAGTTCCATATACAGAAATATTGCTTTCACTTATAGAGATTTTATATTAATCTTCAATGAAAATAATGATTAAAATTATTAGTGTTTCCAAGATGATGTTGAGAATATCTCTACTCATACTCATTTTCTTTAAAGCAACATTAAAAACAAGCAAACAGATAAAAGTTTTTCTGAATTATCCATTTATTCAGACAACACAGATCACAGTGCTTTCACAGTTTGCTATAGAAATAGATGCTAAAATTATCTGTGAATTAAAACAATGCTTATTTGTAAAGTCTACTTTTTTGAAAGAGTAAAGCGTGGCTTTTAGTACCTACATTATGGACTAGTGCAGATGTTTCCTTTTTTTTTTCTTACCTCTTTTGTATATTTTCCAAATTCTCCACAATAATCATGTTTTACTTTTGCAAAGAGGAAAAGAAGGGTCTTTTGAGAAAAATGTCACACTAAAGGAAAATGCTCATAAATATGACCCTGTCTAACTGGTTTATTGCAACCTGCTTGCAGTTTCTGTATGACATTAAACAGCTCTTTTTCTCCCAATGACTCAACTTTGCAGATTTTATTTATAAACGGAGACCAAAGATCTACACTGTGATCACATTGGTGCTCCTGCCCCCATCTAAAATGACAAGACTAGGCAAGTAGTATTAAAAATGTCATTATCAAAATGACTCTGCAGGTTTTTCACAATAGTTGGACAGAACTACAAAGAAAGGTCAAAACTAGAAGCTCTAAGAAAAGCTCCAGCCTGAACTACATATCCTGTCTTAAAAAAAAGAAAAAGACTCCAGCTTCTTGCACCTTCATGCAGTCATATGAGCATGAAAACAGCATCTATAATGTGTAAGGAATGGGGGTGGGATGGGGGAGTTTTAAAGAATGGTTTTTTTTTTTTAAGAATTTTTTATTGTATTTATTTTTTTTTCTTGTTTCAGAACATTTGTTTATTCATTCATTTTTATGGCCGGCTCAGCCCGCCCCGAGGGCAGGGCTGGCGCTGCATGTGGTGCCAGGGAATCAAACCGGGGTCCCTCAGGCTTTCCCAAGCAAGTGCTTTAGACCAGTGAGCCATCCCGCTGGGCCCCAGTTTTAAAGAACTGACAATTGAAATTTTTATTACAAAAGTTTAAGACCCTTGGATAACAGTTATTAACTAAACACTGTAGAACATACACATAATGCAACAACCAGGGTGGCATAACTGTAGTTTGCTTCCAATCTTCCAAACTCATTCTGTACTTTGACCTCTTAGGCTTTATTTTTTATTATTTTATTTTTTGTTATGGCCGGCTCAGCCTGCTCCGGGGGAGGCGCTGATGCAGCATGTGGTGCTGGGGATTGAACCTCAGTCCTTGTGGTTGCCTAAGCTTGCTTAAGGAGATGCTTTAGACCGCTGAGCCATCTCACCAGCCCAGGCTTTTAAATTTTATTTTTTAAAAAACCTGTAATTATTATTTTTTTAAACTTTATTTATATTATGGCCAGCTCAGCCTGCCCTGGGGATGGGGCTGGCGCAGCCTGTGGTGCCATGGATCAAGCTGCAGTCCCTGAGGTTGCCTAAGCTTGACCTAAGCAGGTGCTTTAGACTACTGAGCTATCTCGCTGGCCCTAAAATTATTTCTGACTCACTAACCTTTCATCCTTGCTGTACCTCATAGGCATTATAGAAGAGTGGGTATTTTTGTTAAATATTTTTTCTAGCAATGCCCTTCTGAATTCGTTTTCAGCCAAACAATGTAAGTTCCCAGAATGAATGCAGTTAGATAATACTGGTTTCCTGCTTTTATCTTCCTTTCTCTAAAAATGTCCCACTTACATCATCAAATGAAAAAAAAAATCCTACTTACAATTTAAAAGCATATAACGAAGGCCAACTAATTATATCTGCAGCATCTGTTCTGAAAAGAGTAGTGGAGGCAAGATGGTAGACACTCACGAAAGACGGTAAAGACACTATACTACTGGCCCACTTGATACTTCGGGTGGAAAAATTCCTTGTTTTGAGGAACTGTCCTGTTGTAGATTGTTTAACATCTTCGGTCATCACTAGATGTAGCAGCACAAAGCTCTCCACCCCTACCCCAGAGGTGATTCCTAACAATGTCTCTAGACACTGCCAACCCATCCCCTGGGCAACAAAAGTCACTCTGGAATGAGAAGCACTGAACTTGACCAAAGATCTTACAAAACCAGCCTTCTTGTGCCTCTTTGCCAATTCAAGTTGTTCTCCCTACTCCATGGTCCACCTCTATAGCTAGTTATCTATTCACTAGCATGAAATATAGGTGCTTACAGACACCTTCTCACACTCCTTGTCAAAGCATTGTGATTATTGTCTAGGATTCTCAGCCATAAATGGCTACTTTGCTAGGAACAGAGAAAGTCAGTGGTGTTTGTTCCCATCCTTCCCTGAAATGAGTTGTCATTAGCCTGTAACTTTCAACGTCTTTAAATTCTTGTGTTTGGGTTGGTGGCACCTCTCTATGAGGAGTGAAAATTTGAGGCCAGCCTGGACTTCACAGTGAAACTGCCTCAAAGAGCTGTATGTTTTTTTTTGTTTGTTTGTTTTTTTCTGGAACTGGGGATTGAACTCAGGCCCTTGTGCTTGCTAGTCTACTGAGCTATATCTCCTTCAAAACTACCTCAAACAGACACATTCTTAAGTTTCCAATGTCTTGACTACTGATATACTAAAATGTCTATACACTCTTTCCTTCCCTTTTTTCTCCCTTTCCTTCCTTTTCCTTCTCTCTTTCTCTCTTCCTAGACATGGTCTGGCTATGTTGCCTAGGATGGCCTTGACTTGATCCTCCTGCCTCACCCTCCCATGCAGGGTCACAACTGAGCACCTCCACACCTGGCTATCCCCTCAGTATGAATGACTCCTTCTAAATATATCTGAACTATAATCTTAATTTGTTCTTCTTGGCAATTGTTTTTCTCACGTTATACTTAAATGTATAATTATGATCCAAGCTCAAGGTATTTATTCTGGAATTATGTTGGATTGGTGCCTAGTAATTAAAACTAGGCGGAGAGATTTATAGAATTATAAAGAAACCTCTTTCTAAAATGTTTCAAAAGCCAGGCATGGCGGCTCATACCTGTAATCCCAGCATGTGGGAGGCTGGGGCAGGAGGATCGATGTGAGTTCGAGACCATCCTGGGCTACCAAAGTGAGCTCAAGGGCAGCCTGAACTGCATAGGGAGACACTGTCTCAAAAAGACAAAAATAAAATAAAATAAAATGTTTCACAATAAACCAATGCACTTTAGCTCACATAAATTTTACTTTTATGCTCCCTAGTAGATTTAAAGGATGTTCATTCTCTTTAAGTCCTCTAGTATTTGAAACAAGAGTAAAACAATCAGATGGAGCTGGTTTCTTCCATGGAGAAATTTTATTAATGATGTTTTCCTTGTCAAGAACTTTGGAGTGGATCTGCCATTAATATATTCATAATCTCCAGTAAGTATGTTAGTTTCTCCAAGCTGGTTTCATCTTTGGTAAAACGAGAATAATCATTCTTTTTGGCTATAATGAATTAATGACCTATTCCAAGCTCTTAGCCCTGTGCCCAACATACAGCTTTTTTTGTTTGTTTTGGTTTAAGTTTTGAATTAGGATCTCACTGTGTAATCTAGGATGACCTTAAACTCCTGGCACTCTTCCTGCCTCGGCCTCCTAAGTGTTGGGATTATAGGTGTGTACCACCAGGCCTAGCTCATACAAGTATTTTCTGCATCATTTTCTATATTGCTTTCCTTCCATGATTCAAGTGGTAGCTAAATAATGTGGGAGTCAGTGCAGACTAAAAATATGAGGCCTCTGATTCGAAACCAAGACAACAGCAGAATATTAAACCAAGTATGGGGTTCTTCATGTGGGGCTTAGGCTACTGTATTAGTTATTCTTCTCTCTTTGCTGGGACAAATACCCAACGCTCCAAATGAGGGAAGGAAAGGTTTGTATAGCTCACAGTTACTGGAGGTTTAAAGCAGCCTGAATTATACAGCAAGACCTCGGAACCTTACTTGCTCAGGAGGGTCAGTGCCTTTGTCTTCTCTAAACATCTCTCCTCTGCCTGAGCTGGCTGCAACTCCAGAAACTGCCACCCCACTCTGCTCCGCAGGGTCTGGAGAAGAGGCTGGGGCGCCACCATGTCTGGGACGACCTTCTCCACACCTAGGAGGAAGGCTGCTGCCTTGGGGGCAGGGTGTGCTGTCAGTTTAAAGGTTCATGCCTCCGACCACCCCCTCGAGCTCCGCCCTGGTCCTCTGCCCCCTCCCCTCAAGCCACTTGCTGCTACTCCAGCCACCTCTGCCCCATGACCTACATGAGGCTTTGGGGGGTGGGGACTAGACACAAATCATAATAGCCACACACTCATAAAATTAACCCTGCTCACTGGTTGTGCTTCCCAGGGGTCCAATTTTTCCCCCTTCCTGTAAATTCGAAGCCATTCTTCAAATCTGACACTGAGAAGGAAATAAGAGCAACTGACTAAAGTAAAGAGGGTGTGATTACGTATGCTGTATTTTTACTGTTGGCTCACTTTACTAAAGCAACGTGTTGAATGCTAGTAACCCTGTGACTCTCCTAAAGGAACTAGTTTTATTTGACAGGGTATGTCAATGGTTTTCATCACTATCGACCTGGGAGAAGAAAATAAAAGAGGGAAGGATGAAGAAGGGAGGGAGGGAGAGAGGGAAGGAGAGAGGGAGGGAGATACAGAGAGACAGAGACAGATAGACACAGATACACACAGAGAGGGGGAGATACACAGAGAGAGAGAGACAGGGAGATAGAGAGATACAGAGAGAGAGGGAGATAGAGAGAGAGACAGACACAGACAGACATACACAGAGACACAGATACAGAGAGAGAGAGAGAGAGAGAGAGAGAGAGAGAGAGAGAGAGAGAGAGAGAATCGCTTAGTTATAATTGAATCCTTTCTTTATAGCCCCCAAGACACTCATCGGCCACAGAGGCACTCAAATCTAAAGCTCTCTACACTTACCAAGTAGCACTCACAAAACAAGGTGGTTATCTAGACAGGCGAATGAGGCCCTGTGCAGACTTCTGTGTAGCTACTGCGCGCGTCTAAGAAATATGCAAAGAGGAGGATTTGACCTCCAAACCACTGAGCCCCAGCTCAGTTTCTCCTTTATGGATGCATCAGCATGGCCTTTAAAGGATTTTTCAAGGTTCTCAAATGCCATTTGATAAGAAACAATTCATAAAACTATGTTCGAACACATGCGTGTCTATACATTAACAAACACACATACACATGCATAAATTGTTGACATAAACGAGAACTCTGCCCTAAAGCAAATGATTAAACCAAGTAAGTAACCATGTTCCAGGAACACAGATTCAAGATTCCCTAAATGACATGTTCCAAAGTGAGAGTGGTTACTTGAACTTTTATAGTCAAAGAACAAAGAAAGTCATAAATCAATATATTCAACAAGTGCAACCAGTATAGTGCTTTATACCTGTACTCCCAGCTACTCTGGAGGCTTTGGGAATTTAGCAAGGCTAGGTCTATAAACAAATACATGAATAAATAAATAAGTTAGGGATATGGCTTAGTGCTGGAGTAGTGACCTAGCATACATGAGGCCCTGGGTTCAATTTCCAATACCACAAAATAGATTGGTGGAAGCAGTAGGTCATCTGGCTACACGTAAGTCATTAGAATGTGAGATCAGATATAGCAAAGGTTAAAAGTAAATGTCTATTGTTCTAAATGGTAATTTTGCCTCTCCGTTTGCAACATCCTATCTTTCAACAAGTTTTACTCAATCAAAGTCAACAAAGACAAATTTCCTCTATTGAAAGAAACATACAGGGGCCAGCAAGATGGCTCAGTGGTCTAAAGTGCCTGCAGAGGAAAGTTAAGGTCAGTGCTGTGACCACTCCTCTATCCCTGGCACCACATGCTGTGCACCCCCACCCGAGGGCGGGCTGAGCCAGCCATAACACAAACAAATAAATGAGGTTTAAGAGAAATAAATAAATCTTTAAAACAAAAAACAAAACAAAACAAAAAACCCGAAAGAAACATACATACAAACATTAGCACACAGAGGCCCAAATGGCCTCCTCACAGAAGAGAGGGAATGCTCAGTGGCCTCTCTGTGCCAAGCACTTTAGCTAAACTGGGATATTAAAGCATTACTTTTTATCCATTCATTTAATTTTAAAATATATATATATATATATTTTAAATTTTATTTATTTTTTTCTTGTTTCAGAACCTTTGTTTATTCACTCATTTTTATGGCCGGCTCAGCCCGTCCCGAGGGTAGGGCTGGCGCAGCTTGTGGTGCCGGGGATCGAACCGCAGTCCCTGAAGCCGCCCAAGCCTTCCCATGCAGGCGCTTTAGACAAATCCCGCCAGGCCCCTTAAAATATATTTTGTTACAAATCTTTAAAAAGTTTCTTTTCAGAAAATCTATCTTTTCATTAGCAATTCCCAGTAGGAAAATCATTTCTGGCAGTTTTATATTTGTAGACCGATTATTCTAGGACCAGTAAAACACACTGGAGACTTATGTATGTTTGGAATGTAATATTTTGATACATGTACAAGGCAGATCCCTTCCCTAAATAGAACTTGTGTAAATTCAGAAGCTCTCCAAGATTTCCTTTCTAGGTTTAGAGACCTGTAATATGAGATATCAGCATCTCTTATTTTAAAGTTTCTCTAAAATATAATCATTTGCTTCTACCAACCCAACAGACTGGGCAGTTGCCCAAATTAAATACTGATTTTCTGCAAAATTTTTACTCACTAATTTACTCATAGTACTTTCTTTCTTTTTTTTTTTTTTTTTTTTTTTTTTTTTTTTTTTTTTTTTTTTTTTTTTTTTTGTGGGACCAGGGTTCGAACTCACGACCTTGCACTTGCCCAGCAGGCACTTGTGCCTCGGAGCTATCTCCACAGCCCCTTCGTAGTACTTTCTTTCATCCATTATTCTTCAGAAAAATACGTAAGTACGACCACGTAGTGACGGTAGTAATAAAACTTAGTTCTCCAAGACATTGCTAATGGAAAGGCAAAGCTCCTATGTAATGTTTAGTTATACTTTGAGTCTTGCAAGCTAGGAGACAGCCCTTTTAACTCACCAAAGTATAAAACCTGGTTTCACCATTTCTTGGGTACAATTCCTCTCAAACCTTTTCCCTAAAATTAAATTCTGAAAATAGCAGTGTTAGTTTTGTTCATCAAGGAATCATCTGTTATTTTTTTCCTTAAAGTGAGCTGAATAGCACGACAGAACAGGGTCAAAAGAATCAACTGAAGGTATTAAGTCCAAAAGGTCAGAGCTTCCACAGCATGGCAACAGCTTTGCTTATGTCTGAGTTGGGAGAGTTGAAGTAACAAAGCCAGGCCAAGGTTACACAGGGCAGTGGGGGTGCATGCCTGTAATCCCAGCACTTGGCAGGCTGAGGCAGAAGGATCAGCGCGAGCCTGAGACCAGCCTCAGCTACAAAAGCGAGCTCCAGGCCAGCCTGAACTGCGTAGTGAGACCCTGCCTCGAAAACAAACGAAACGAAAAGAAAAAAAATCAAAGCGCGCTGGAAGACCTGGCTTGAAGCATCCTCTCAACGTATCAGCAACTTGTCCAGAATGACTCGGGAGAAGAAAGGCTGCCACTAAGGATTAGCCCAGCCGGAGCAAAGGCACTTACTGTAGAGTAGTGGTTCTCAACTTTTCTATTGCCATGACCCCGCAATACAGTTCCTCATGTTGCTGTGACTCCAAACCAAAAAATAATTTTGGTGGCTACTTCAAAACTGTAATTCTAAATAAATAACATTTTCCGATGCCTTTAGGCGACCCTTGCGTTTTGGTCATTCGACTCCTGCCGAGGTCGCGACCCACAGGTTGAGAATCGATGTTCTCTACAATGTAGAGAATGTTACTCTACAATGTAGAGTAAAACACGGATAACTCTTTCTAGCCCAATGGCGAAATGGGGCTAAAAACAGCAAGATGCTGGGTCTGAATCAGAAATTTTCTTTCTTTTTTTGGTACCGGGGATCGAACTCCGGACCTTGCAGTTGCCAGGCAGGCGCTTAAACCGCTGAAATATCTGCCAGCTGGATTAGGAATTTTATCTGGGCTCTTCGGTTCCAAAACTCAGAATCAAAATCCTGGTCAGTTCTGATATTCTGGTTGAATGCATCATTAAGTAAAAGAAAGAAAATACTGCACTATAAACCATAAATACTTGCTAATCACACTGCTTTATACAAGCAGCCTTGCTTTTTACCCAAATTACACCTCCTCTGCTCTTCACAAAGTTATGCCGAAGGCATAGCAATTTTGTTAGGTTGGTCAAAGGACAAAGCAGAATTAAAAAATAGGGGATGGGGAGATAGCTCCGCGGCACAAGTGCCTGCCTGGCAAGTACATGGTCGTGAGTTCGAATCCTGGTCTCGCCAAAAAAGAAAAAGAAGTAAAAAAATAAAAGTTTGAGTCCTAGGCCTAACTCTAAGCCCTTTTTAAAACAACAACAAAACGGTCCTCGGCGCAGCACGAACGCCTGTGCGGCTCTCACTGCTTACGTCATTCCACGCAGGCCAGTCGGCCGCTACTGCGCAGGCCTGAGGACCGAGGGGTGGGCTTTGGAGGATGTGGGCGGCGGTTTCCTTGGAGACCGAGCGACAGCGGCCGGAAGTCGGGCTGCTGTTGGACGCCTCAGGGTGGACAGGCCGGGGGCGGGGCCGCGGAAGGAAGGTGGTCGCGACTGGGAAAGGAGGCGGATGAGGATCCCGCCATGGAGCCTGCGGACACGGGGGCGGCTGGTGGCTTGCAGCGTGCGCCAGGGCTCCGGGAACCCGGCCTTCTCCCGGGTGTGTGTTCGGGAGGTTGGGGCGAGTTGGGGCTGGCGGGCGCCCGCGGCGGCGGACCTCGGGCCGCGACCGTGCCTCCCCATCCCCTGCTCGGTTCCCGTGTTCGGTTCCCTTTGTTTTCTCGGCCGTCGTAGGTGTTGGCGGCTAGCACCTTGAGAGCGAGGCCCCACCCCGTCAGAGGAGGGAGGGTGCTTCATCTCTGCGGACGCGTCGAGGGCGCACCTGCACCCCAACATCCTGGGAGAGGGCGGGAATCCCAGAAGCAGCCCCTGAAAATCCCGCCCGCTTCCCAGCCGGTGAGGGTCGGGGAAGCTGAGGACCTGTGGCTCCTCTTCCTGGACAGAGGTTGAGACCTGTCCTCCGGTGGAAGGCACGGCTTCCCCTATGGTGACCTAATTCGTAGGGTTAATATTTTGCATCGTCTTGGCATTGGTGAGAACTAAGAAATGAACATTGCCGTGCAAGTAACCTAACAACACAGTGTTACATATTTTGCTAGATTTTCTACTAATGCTTTTTCTTCCAGGACCCAAACGAATATCACATTGCATTTAACCTGTCATGTTTAACCGTAGTTAAGGGCAAAATTCACAGCTGGCACCTCTGCTCCTGGCTTAATTTAGTGTTTTTGGTTTTTTTAATTGTACATTTATTGATCCGGGGACGTAAACCTAGCACCTCTGGCAAGTGAAACCTGTGCTCTGTCTCCTGAACTACGCCTCATCCCCTGCATTTTAAAATCTCGCAATAGTGTAGTCTTTCAATTTAATGTTTATTGATAGTCTATTATAGCCCAAATTGTGTTCTAGGCCATGGGGACTTAACACTAAAACAATCTGCTTTCATGTGGGAGCTGAGCATATATTTTACTCGCCCACAGGTTGAGTTTTTGGGTATTTTGTATTTCATTTTTTTTTTAATGGGACAGACTACTGAGAATAATTTTCAAATTTGGGAATCCACATTGTTTCAACTTCCGTGCCTTATTTGCTCTACCAGTGCAAACGTCTCAGTGGTCGTATTCAATTACATCCATTAATCATCCAGATTTTTCCACTCTCAAATTACAGTTCTAAGAAAAATACAGGGTGTAAAGTGATGCTAAGTAAACAGGATTGAAGACCCTATTGCAGATGTTTCATTTATTTAATGTTTAGATGTTTTGACATAAGAATCTAGGGGGAAAAGTTGAAACCACTATGGATTTCTTCCCAAACTATCATAAAGTGTCAGCTGCTCAGAAATGATAAGCTGCCTGAATATATGTTTGTGTTTCTTTGTGTAATGTGCTGTAGCAATTCCGGATCAAGCAGTGTCAACAGGAAACACTTCATCCCGAGTCATAGTACATGTGGATCTAGATTGCTTCTATGCACAAGTAGAAATGATCTCAAATCCGGAATTAAAGAACAAACCCTTAGGTAATTCTTGACGTGATATTTTTGTTGAATGAGCTACTTCATACTGTACAGTATTTTGATTTGGGTATTTTGTATTTCAGTTTTTTTTAAATAGCGAAATAAACCTTGTTTCTGTGTTAAACATTAACTTAGTTTTCTTGGCAAGTTTCTTTTTCAGAGTTTGAAATTTTACAAACCTAGTAGTCAAAAACAACCTTGTTATCTTTCTTACATTTTTGTGGAAGTTTTCATTCATCGTTTCCTTTTTAAACTGAATTCTTTTTTTTTTTTTTGGGGGGGGGGAACAGGGTTCGAACTCACGACCTTGCACTTGCCCAGCAGGCACTTGTGCCTCGGAGCTATCTCCCCAGCCCCTAAACTGAATTCTTGAATGGTAATGTCTAATGAAACAATAGGATTTTGAACAGAGCTCTAAATATTGACAGCAACATTCCCTAACAACACAGGCAAATTTTTAAATAAAATTTGCGTTGAGGTTTTATGTATTTTTCATATTTTAACATTTTTATGTCATAGCTTGCATTGGAAAATAGGGTTTCTTTCATGCATTGCAGGATATTTTAGTGTTAGTGTAAGGAACAATTTTGGGTTTCTTCTAACTTACTGTGCCTTTCTAGCTTCTCTGATGACTTATAGAACAAAGGAGTGACTAGTTCTTGCCTAGCAAGGTACAGCTAGGGTCTTTAAACTTTTCTAAGGATACCAAGGATTTAGGATTAAAAGATCTAATTTTTTTCTCTTAAAGGCTTTTTTTTTTTTTTGGTATTAGGAATCAAACTCAGGACCTTACATTTGCCAGGTAGGTATTATGCCACTGAGCTGTTGTCTTGGCTCCTAAAGACACTTCTGGTAGTAGTATGCGCAAGATGCTCTGTTGATAATGCTTATTAATTTGTAGTATGTGACTAATAAGTACAAATGCATCATTGTTCAGAAGTGAGGGATTTAAATGCTAGGAGTTCCTTGAAGAGCACTAAGTGGTCCACAGATGTATGACTAACTCAAGTTGTGGATATCTGCTAGGGCATCTTTATAGTGCAGTTCTGTATTAAAAGAGTTAATGGAAGATTTTACCACTTGATTTGTATGTATTTCAATGATGATTAAATTATTACCTTTGACTCAGTGATTATATTTTTGAGTATAATTTGATACAAAGAAATTAATGTTTTGTCTACGATATTAAAAATTGAAAAATTACCTATGATGATTGTGAACTATATATCTAAAATTTGCCAATAAAATTAATTAGAAAACAGTTTTTTAGTGTGTGCCTCCGATCCCAGCACTAGGGAGCTGAGGGAGGCTTGCTATGGTTTGAGGCCAGCCTGGGCGAGGCCATCTGGACTAAATAGTCCCTATCACAAAACAACAAAACACAAAAATTTAAAACCAGATTGTAACAAGAATGGACATAATCTTTTTGCTTGCATGTCACCTATTAGATGAACATTGTTTTATGGTGGTGTCAGCTTGTCAGTTTATCTTTAAAACAAATTTTAGATAGCTTAATTTTATAAAAATAAATTAAAATTTTTGGGCAATGTAGGTGTTCATAATCATTTCTGATAGGGAGCTCTTAACATGGCCCTCACTATCAAATCATCTGGTTATAATGGAGGACTGTGTAGTAATTAGGATATTTATTGGGGGAAGATGCCTAACAACTGCTGTAACTTGGTACTTACAGCAGAACATTGCTTTTATTTGTTGGCAGTTATTCAGCAGATGCTGTAAATGTTTTTTCTTAAGCAGCAACCGATTTTTTTGTTGTTGTTTTTGAGACAAGGTCTCACTATGCAGTTCAGGCTGGCCTTGAGCTCACTTTTTGTGTCCCAGGCTGGTCTTGAATTTGCATGGATCCTCCTGCCTCAGCCTCCCAAGTGCTGGGATTACAGGCATATGCCACCATGCCCAGCAGCAACCAGTTGTTAATTGTTATTTTCAACTGATTATGTGACTATAAATTAATAGGATTTTGTGTTTTCTGGAAAAAAATCCTAGAGTGATTTGACTTCTGTCTTACCACTGAAAATCCATATAAAATACTTAAGATAATCTTTGTTGGGCCCAGCAGGATGGCTCAGTGGTCTAAAGCGCCTGCTTAGGAAAGCTTGGGCAGCTGCAGGGACTGTGGTTCAATTCCTGGCATCACATGCTGCACCAGCCCAGCCCTCAGGGCAGGCTGAGCTGGCCATAAAAATAAATAAATAAACAAAAGTTCTAAAACAAGAAAAAAATTATTAAAAAAAGATAATCTTTTTAAATTTGAGACATGCACAGCTTGCCTGTTGTATAAGAATAATTGGCCTACATTCTCATTTGTAATTGCTACCACTGTTATTAAGTGGTGTTTGACTTAATAACATCCTTCTTCAAGTGGACAAAACAACCAGAGATTAAAAGTAGGACATGGGAGGTTGGGCGCAGAGGTGCCTGTGTGTAATCCCCTCCCTGAGGGTATGTAAGGCTGCAAATGGATTCCGAGTTTGGCAATAGTAAGACTATCCTGAAGGAAAGGCTGGGGTCGTGACTCCGTAGCAGAGCACACCTGGGTTCCATCTCTAGTGCCAGAGGAGGAGGAAAGGTATGATGGATATGGGAAAATAACTTTTTACTGCCTTAGAGTGCATAGTTGGGCAGTAGCTCAGAAACCAGATGTTCCTTCTTTGGTGAGCTTTGACTAACAGGCCATGTGTAAGAAATCTTTGTATGCCTACCAAAACAGATGCCATTACCACTTACACGCTTAGGAAATGCAATCAGTAAATCCTATTTGAAAGTGTTTCTTGAATCCTGTGTGATATTCACATGAAGTATTTTTTTTTTTTTTGATAGGTGTTCAGCAGAAATCTTTTGTGATTACTTGCAATTATGAAGCTAGAAAATTTGGAGTTAAAAAATGTATGAAAGTGAGAGATGCAAAAGAGAAGTGTCCACAGTTGGTATTAATTAATGGAGAAGACCTGACTCGGTATAGAGAGATGTCCTACAAAGTTACAGGTACAAATTACAGGCAATGTACACTTTAACATTAATTTTTATACAGGACCCCCCTGTATACGGTACACCATATAAATTGTAAATGGCACAAATTAAGTTCCTTTTTCCTAAAAGGTTTTTTTGAGGTTCTGTGTACTTTAAAATTATATAAGGCAGTAACTTTCTTTGTTATGAGTAATGTTGGTAAAAGATGTGTAGTTGGGGGTAATTTGAATTTTTCAGTGATTAGTGTTCATGTAAATAACAAACCCATATATGGTGGCACAGGCAGCACTTGCAAGGCTGAAGTGGGAGGGGCTACCTCCAGTTCAAGGCCACTCTGGGCTACATGGTGAGCTCAAAGTCAACCTCAACTACATAGTGAGACCTTGCTGCACTATAGCAAAAATGCAAATGAAAAACAAATAACAAAAAATGTAAATCACAGTTTCAGAGTGAAAGAATGGAAGCTATATGGTAAAGAAAGACAAATATTTAAGATTTTAAATTTAAATAAATTACAAAGAAGTAAAGTTTTCTAGAGCACTAATGATAGTTGGGAGAGCATGTAGTAATGTGTGATTAGCATAATGCAAAACTAATTTCTTAAGAATTGGTAGTAAGATCATGGGTATATTTTTAGATTTTTAAGTGTAAATATTAAAATGTAAAATTCTCACATGTTGCAATTTGGGTTTAAAGTAGAGTAAAAACAGAGATGCACTGATATATCACCATTGTATATAATTTATTTATTTATTTATTTATCTATCTTTTTGAGACAGGGTCTCACTACGCAGTTGAAGCTGGCTTTGAGCTCACTTTTGTAGCCCAGGCTGGTCTTGAACTGGCACCAATCCTCCTGCCTCAGCCTCCTGAGTGCTGGGATTACAGGCGTGAGCCACCACGTCCGGCTTGTATATAATTTAAAAGTGTGTAAGATCAGCTTTATGTTACCTTTTCTCCCCCAAGTGTAGGGGAAGGGGTTGGACCTACGTGAACCAGCCTGCTTGCTTGCTTTTTCTTCTCTTTCTTCTCTTTCTCCTCTCTGTCTGTCTGTCTGCCTGCCTGCCTGCCTGCCTGCCTCTCTCTCTCTCTCTCTCTCTCTCTCTCTCTCTCTTTCTTTTCTATGTTAAGCAAATATTTTCCCACTGAACTACATCTCCAGACCACTTACATTGTAATTTTGAGACAAAGTCTCCCTAAATTATCCAGGCTGGTTTCAAACTTGAGATTCTCTTGTCTCAGCCTTCAGGGTGATAAGCATGTATCACCACATGTACTGTGGGGCTATATTACCTTTTTTATTATTAGTTGTGTTTGTTTTTCTTTTATTAATTGTAGCAGTTTTCATATGAAAAAGGTTGAATATATACAATATACAGAAAATTTATAAGTTAAAGATAGATGGAGGACAAAGAATATAAATTAACAGTAGACAAAGATGAGCAAACCCAGTATGTAGCAGCTACAATGAAAAAAGTACTCATATTCATTGATGACTAAGGAAATTTGAGTGAATAAGGCGTCATTTCATATTTGTGATCCCTAGCATAAAGCATGTGTGAAAATGAAGTGGAGGGTGCTATGGCCTTTAAAAAGAAAAAATTGAAGCACACATTGAAGTGAAGCATAAAGGCTAATGAGGAAGCTTAATGGTAGAGTTCTTGCCTAGCATGTGTGAAGCCCCCAGCATGTCAGCATCCCCAAATGTAGATATTATTGAACTACAGAAGTAAAATCATGAGTACTTAAAGATACCAGTTCAAAATTATTTTAGCATGATATGTAGTTTGGAAAAGTTTCAGGAATGTAATAGTAAAGTATCTTATCTCTATGACCTAGTAATAGAACAGTGTAATTAGCATTTCATGATTCACCAGCTTTGTACATGATTCTGTATTAAACTTTTTCTATTAAACCTTGCCTTTAGGGCCGGCCAAATTGCTCAGCAGATTCAAGGGTCTGCAAGCAGGCGCAGGGGCCAGGGGTTTAATCCCTGGCCCTGTCAGGCTGGTGTGTGTGTGTGTGTCCCGTGCTGAGAGGCAATTGAGACTGGGCATGGTGGCCTAAGCCTATAATCCCCACTCTTGGGAGGCTGTAAACAGGTGGATCGCTATGAGTTCGATCTAGTAGTGAGACCCTAAATACCCTGTAGACCCTTGCCTAAAATACAAAAAAAAAAAAAAAAAAAACAACAAAAAGAAAACCCCAAAATAAAAAAACCCTTGTCTTTAAGAATACCTGTGTGGGGGTTGCCACATGGCCAGATAGTTCAGTGAACTAAAGCACCTGCTTAGGCATAGCACAAGGGCCAGGATTCAATCCCCAATGTGCTATATGGGTCCCGCCATTGGGGTAATTCCAGCATTTGGGAGGCTGAAAACAGGGGAATCATTGTGAGTCTGATCTACATAGTGAGACCCTGTAGATCTGTACTAAATACACTAAAAAAAAAAAAAAAAAAGCCAGTGTGTCAGTAATATCAATTGAAAGGGATGTTCTTTTATTATATCATGGAATAAATTTATTTATTTATTTATTTATTTATTTATTTATTTATTTTGTCTTTTTGAGACAGGGTCTTGCTATGCAGTTGAGGCTGGTCCTGAGCTCACTTTTGTAGCCCAGGCTGGTCTCGAACTCGCACCAATCCTCCTGCCTCAGCCTCCCAAGTGCTGGGATTACAGGCGTGTGCCACCACGCCCAGATTAATGGAATGAATTTTTAATCAGATTTTATCTGATATTGATAAATTTATGAAAGTAACCTTAGTTCTCAATATTTGCTGTATTTTAATGATCTTACACAAATAAAGTAGTTCTTTGAAGAGAGTCTGAGTCCCCCAATAATTTTAAGAGAAATGAAATCATTAATGTCTTGAAATTAAAAAACATTTTTTTCCTTTTTTGTGTAGTATTCTTTGATAAATCTTTTTAGATATTTTTTTACATTGTGTATTTTTGAAAAATGATTGCAATTCTTTATAATCAAATACATGACCGGTCACTCTATACTCAAGAGAAATAATGGATCTCTAGGTAGATAAGAAGTTACTTTTAGGGCCTGGCGGGATGGCTCAGTGGTCTAAAGCGCCTGCTTGGGAAAGCTTGGGTGGCTTCAGGACCGCAGTTTGATCCCCGGCACCATATGCTGCACCAACCCTGCCCTCGGGGTGGGTTGAGCCCGCCATAAAAATGAGTGAGTAGGTGCCGGGGATCGAACCGCAGTCCCTGCAGCCACCCAATCCCTCCCAAGCAGGCGCTTCAGACCACTGAGCCATCCCGCCGGGCCCAATAAAAGATTCTTAAAAAAAAAGAAGTTACTTTTAGTGTTTACCAGGTCACATTGTTTCTCCTATTATCAGTGTTGGCATTGATAAATACAGGTAAGTGTTTTTAGTGTTTTTGTAAAAAAAGATCTGTGTGTAATCACTTAGTCTTTTTGTTTCTCAGCCTTCAGATTATAGTGTTTTAAGCTCCTATGCATTTTTGTATGCTAAAGAAAAGAGATACCATTAGCTCACTGTGTCCATGGGTTCCATATCTGTAGGTTCAATCATGAATTGAAACTATAAATTTTTTGTGTGTGTACTAGACTTATACAGACCATTTCTTATTAATCTCTGGATAATACAGTATGACAACAATTTATAGTTTATAAGATATTGTAAGTACAGGTGATTTAAAATACATGGGAAGATGTGTTTAGCATATATGCAAATACATATCATTTTATATAAGAGATTCAAATCTGCTGGTTTGGTAATCAGTAGAGGTCCTGGAACTCCTGTGGATACCAAGGAACTACTATATTTCTGTTATTCAGTGGGTAGCAATAGAAGGTGATTTAGAAGTAAATTCTAAGTGATTTCAAAGTTATTAATTTTAATAAGTGAAAATTGGATTTCCTTTGAATTTACTCTTATTGGTGAAGTTCAGTTTATTAAACATTTCACTTAAAGATTAGTTCTTGGGTTGGCGGGATGGCCCAGTAGTCTAAAGCACCTGCTTAGGAACGCTTAGGCACACTTAGGCGGCAGCAGGGATCAGGGTTCAATCCCCAGCACCACAGGCTGCGCCAGTCCCACCCCCAGGGCAGGCTGAACTGGCCATAATATAAATAAATAAAACCAAAGAACAAATTAAAAAAAAATTAGTTCTTATGATAGTTGCTTGGTATATGAATATTGATAAAGCTGAGGCTTATCTCTGCCATTCTAGTCTTAGGATATATTCTGGGAAATATTTATAGCTGTTAAAACTACTATTTTATTGTATCTTTTGAAAGATAAGTTACTTGTTTGACTCAGTGAGAAAAACACTTGGTAGTTATATTGTTTTGCTTGTTGTAAACTCTTATGGAAAATACAGCTGAAATATATTATTATTTTTTACTTTCCTAAGCAGACTGTAATTTATTTGACACACTGCTTCAAGATTATCATTAACTCTAAGCATTAATACTTAATGCACTAAAGATACAGAAACTATAAGTATAAAAGATTGAGGTAGATATAATGCCATCAGTAATTGCTCTGGGAATGTCATTTTTGGACTTAATTTGTTGGAAAATGTTACCTGTACTCAAAATGTTTTGTAGTAGAAAAACTTGATTAACTGAGGATGTTGTTAACATAAAATATTCATATATTAAGGCATATTAAAAATGTGTGTAAACCTTTAAATGTATATGTAATGTGTCCTGAGTATTAGTTAGCTCAATTCTAGTTATAACTTGAGTACATTGTATTCTAATACTTCAATCTAGAATTGTTGGGAGAGTTTACTCCATTTGTTGAGAGACTCGGATTTGATGAAAATTTTGTGGATATAACAGAAATGGTTGAGAAGCGACTCCAGCAGCTGCAAAGTGATGAATTTGCTGCAGTGACTGTGTCAGGCCATATATATGGCAATAAGCGTGAGTGGGCTTTTATTTATTCTACTTAGTGACTAAAAGTATACATACTGCTTAATGTTCAGAGAGTTCATTGTGTCATTCTCAAAGACTTAGGACTTTTTTTTTTTTTTTTTTTTTGAGGAATAGCCATTTTAGTCAGTAATCTGTCTCAGATAACTGAAGTTAGGGATAGCTATTCCATAGTAGATGAAAAAGGAAATATTTTAATGGCATATAGCTCAGAACTCTGCAGTTTTCATCTGACCATTTGTCTGTTTGTAGGAACAGTGCCCTCCTTAGGTCATCACCTCATGTTCTCTAACTTTCTAAGTATGTGCTGTACCATTAAGCCCTATCCTCAGCCTCTTATTCACTGACTTTATAAGGTAACACCTGTGGACTCTTGTCCAGGCCATGGAATCACATCTGCCATGTCCTGGTATATTCTCCAAGCTCCTAATCACTCACATGATCATTATTACCAGCAAGAAAGCAGTATGTTTCACCTTCATTCCATTATTAAGGTATGAATGACTGATAATGCCTCCAGGAATGTTTACACTGAAAATAAGTGCCAGTGAAACTCTTAACTGGACTTGTAGACGTGTTATGATTGTTAATGATTCCATGTCATACCATGTGGAAGACAGGCTGCTCTGCTTTTGCGTAAGAGTTTCCTGAACTTTTGGTCTCAGTATGTGCTCCTCTTATACCCCTACTACAAGGGCTAGTCATCATTTTCCAGTATGGAAGAAAAGTGACCGAGCTCCAATTTTAGGAGATACAAAACTTTTCATGTATCATTTTTTTTTTTTTTTTTTTTTTTTTTTTTTTTTTTTTTTTTGTCTTTTTGAGACAGGGTCTCGTTATACAGTTCAGGCTGGCCTTGAGCTCACTTTTGTAGCCCAGGCTGGTCTCGAACTCGCACCAACCCTCCTGGCTCAGCCTCCCGAGTGCTGGGATTACAGGCGTGTGCCACCACGCCCGGCTCATGTATCATTTATACCTGTGCCCTTTTGTTGAAGCACTAGTTGCAAGAAGACTCAAAATACATTTCAGTGAAATCTTTAAAGTAAGCTCAGATTTTGATTGGAACATACCCTTGTACAGAGCTGGATTTCTTACTGTCCCAAATATCTAATTATTTTTTGATCTTTAACTCTAGATTTAAAAGTTCTGTTTCAAACCTGTAGAAAGTTGATAGATGCATACAGTGAATACTCATTATGTCTTTTCTTGTAGTTATGCCAAGTGTTATTCGTCCCTGTTTAGCTTATCCTTTCTGTGGAAAGGTTTGTTGATTGGTGAGCCATTTACAGTGCCTTGCAGAAATCCTGACACCTCTCCCTGAATCCTTCTAGCATGAGTGCTGAGGATAAAGATATATCACCCAATATTTCATACCTCAGGAAATAATTATTTATAGGTCAGATATTTTTACCAGCATATGAAGCTAGTATGTAAAGTTTAGGTATTAATGCCAGTGGAGTTTTTTTGTTCATTTTTTTTCTTTTTTTACAGATCCAGTTTTCATAATCTGTTTAAGCACTATTAGTATATGTTGGACATTGGAATTCTCTTATGTTTACAGTACTCCTATGAAAAACTAAAGAAATAAGTCAACTGGATAGGAGGGTAGTGGTAGTGGGGGTAGGAGGATTTGGGTATAAACCAAGCCTTATATCTTTTAAACATTTTCTTAAAAAAGAAAACTACAATAATTTTGTGTGACTTTTGCCAATAATTTTTCTAGCTGTAAACCTGAATGATACCATGCATGTCAGACTACTTATTGGATCCCAGGTTGCAGCAGAGATGCGGGGAGCCATGTATAATCAGTTGGGACTCACTGGCTGTGCTGGAATCGCTTCTAATAAACTATTGGCGAAATTAGTTTCTGGTGTCTTTAAACCAAATCAGCAAACAGTGTTACTACCTGAAAGCTGTCAAGATCTCATTCTTGGTTTGAACCACGTAAAGGAAATACCTGGTAAGACAAATAGATTTTAAGTACTTTCACTTTATAGGATATCTTTATAATCTTAAAGTTTATAGATAGAACATAATTCCTGGATGATTGCATTTGGCTATTAGAGCAAACATAAAACATACACAAATGACAGCAGAAGTAAAACAAATCAAACTCAAAAGTACTTCCTGGAGCAAATCTGTGTAAGAACTATAGGAAAGCACTTTTCTACTTCGGACCATAAAAGTTACAACTAGAAATGTATGATTTTTTTATTACCAGTCTTGTGTTCCTGCTCTATACTGTGTACTACATCTGTGGAGGAAAGTTCACATTTTACTAAAGCTCTTTGGGGATCTTGTACAAAATATTCTGGCTACAATGGACCTTCCAAAATTTCTAGGCCAAGTTAATCATCTCAGATCATGAGGCTGAGTTGGATCTTTTGGGATCACATACTTACATTTTTGTAAATCATGAGCCATGAACACAGTAAGTTTCATTAGGTAGCATTCCTAGAGAGAGAGGTTAGTAAATCTGTAAGACAATCAAGATGTAATCTTTAGCTGTCATACTTCTCGTTTTATCATGTTTGTGTGATTTTAAAATGTAGCATTTGCTGTCTTGCTTTTCTCAATATAGTACAATGGTACCACATTTACGAACTGAATTTGTTTTATGATTTTGGAAAAGGTGGCTGCATTTGTGTTTGTGTGGGGAAGATGGCTGTGTTTATGCTCATCACTTGACACAGAGTTTGCAAGTGGGACAAAATTTAGCTAAATGCTTTTGTTTGTGAACTGAATTGTTTTCAAACAGAAGTATTTGTGAACCAAGGTGTTACTGTATAATTATAATTTGAAATTTTAGGTCTGCATTCTGAAGAACAATGTCCTACTAATAAATTAAGGACACTGTTACTAGAGCAAAACATTCTTAGTTTGTATTTTCAGTGACTGCATCTTTTCTATAGGCTTTGACTTTTTCACTGGTTGCTATTACTACTCTTCCTGTATGTCTACTATACAACATCTACTTCACCCTCTCACCTATCTCCTTGGTTTACTGCACTGTCAACAAGAACACCCTATAGTTACAGTTACTATTTTTTTAAATTAATAAAATGCAAAGGCATTAAGTGATTTTCTCCTGTGAATAAAATGATTTAATGTAAGAATTTCATAGTACAAGTTTTGTAAGGTAATGTTTTATTTTGCTCTTGGTTGTAGTCTGATAGTAAATACTGCAAGATATGATTTGTGTGGTAGTGTGTACAGAAAACTGCTTACCTAGTAAATATATATGAATTAAAATTCCTATAGGGACAGTCTTTTTGTTTGTATTAATAATCATGATTCCTGAGTTCTGACACAGTACTGTATAACAGGTGATACATTTGCATTTTATCACAACAGAATTTTTTTTTTTTTTTTTTTTTTTTTTTTTTTTTTTTTTTTTTGTCTTTTTGAGACAGGGTCTCGCTATGCAGTTGAGGCTGGTCCTGCGCTCACTTTTGTAGCCCAGGCTGGTCTCGAACTCGCACCAATCCTCCTGCCTCAGCCTCCCAAGTGCTGGGATTACAGGCGTGAGCCACCACGCCCAGCCACAACAGAATTTATTAGCTGTTTGTAACTTTCTTTCACTGTACCACATGCAGAGGGCAGCTATAACTCAGGACACATGTGCAGAGAAAGAATAACCTAATTTGCAGTTCAGTTTGTTTGTTCTTAAGATATCGTCTTGCTGTAGTCAGGAACACCTTGAGCTCACTATGTAGAGGTTAGTCTTGAACTTGGAACAATCCTTCTGCTTCAGCTTATCAAGTGCTTGGGACTCTAGGCAGGTGCCACCAGGCCTAGCTGATTTTAACAAAACATTTGCAGTACTTAAGAAATTTAAAATATGGTTCAACTATGGAAATCAATGTGGAGATTCCTCAAAAACTAGGGTTAGAGGTCCAGTTCTACTTAGCTATTCTCCTTCTGGGTATCTTCCCAGAAAAATTTAAAAAGTCATATCATAGCATATATATGCACCCATGTTTGTAGCAGCACAATTTGTAATAGCTAGATCTTGGAAACAACCCAAATTTCCACTGGGGAATGGATAAAGATGTCTTTTTTTATATAATGGAGTACTACTCAACCATAAAAAAGATAAACTGGAGACTTTTATAGGTGAATGGATGCAATTCAAGACCATACTCCTAAGTGAAGTAAATCAGATGGGCATATATAAACATATTGTTTTCCTAGTGAAAAAAGCTAAAAGAGTAAATAAGATTCAGAATGTACAATAGATGTTGTAAAATGGGGAGAAGCTTGAATGGGAGAATGGAGACAAGGAAGGGAAAAGCCAAAAACATGTATGTATGTGTATATATACATATACATGTGTATATGTGTATGTATATATAATACACACGTACATATGTATATACATGTGTATACTCAGTCAAACCACTAACTTCTCTTAATTCACTGAAAAGAGGGGCCCGGCGGGATGGCTCAGTGGTCTAAAGTGCCTGCTTGGGAAAGCTTGGGTGGCTTCAGGGACTGCAGTTCGATCCCCGGCACCACATGCTGTGCCAGCTCTGCCCTCGGGGCGGGCTGAGTCGGCCGTAAAAATGAGTGAATAAACAAACAAACAGGTTCTAAAACAAGAAAAAAAAAATTAATTCACTGAAAAGAAAGGTTTGTGTTAATATTTGGACAATTAAATACTGATATCTTGTACTCTGGGCAAATAACTTAGAACAATATGCGGTGTATTAGCCATCGTTATCCTCCTATTATCTTGTTTTAAAGTTTTATTTTTTCTCACTAAATATATTCACATATAAAAGATATGGTTCATGTGTTTTTTTTACATTTTAATTGGCTTTAAGGAGTAAAAGGACTAACATTTTATACATTTTATTTAGGTATTGGCTATAAAATGGCCAAATGTCTTGAAGCACTGGGAATCTGTAGCGTGCATGATCTCCAAACTTTTTCATCCAAAATATTAGAAAACAAATTAGGAATTTCCGTTGCTCAGCATATACAGAAGCTCAGTTTTGGAGAGGATAATTCTTCTGTGATACCCTCAGGACCACCTCAGGTAATAAGGCCATGCTGTTTATCTTAAGTACTGGTTCTCCCTTTTTTTTTTTTTTTTTTTTTGTACTTTGTAGTAAGGGTCTACAAGGTCTTATTACATAGATTGGACTCTAGTGATCCACCTTCCTTCAGCCTCCCAAAGAGCTGGGATTACTGGTGAGCACCACCACACACAGTCTCAGTCACCACCTCGGCGCGCCCCGGGGGTAGGGCTGGCACAGCATGCTGAGAATAGGGCTGCTGCACCTCCTTAAGCAGGTGCTCTAATCCATTGAGCTATTTGGTCAGCTCTTTCCCATTATTTGAAATAAATATTTTTAGTGTATATATTAGGCTAGTTGCCTTTTGTAGTTTATTATTGTCATGTCTTTACTGTTCTAGTTTGTTTTTCAGTTAGTAAGTGATCCCTTTCCTTGGGAATGCTAATTTATTATACTAGATTATTAAATATTTTTAAATTGAAACTTCAATATTAATATTTTTAAATCTAATGTTAGCCATTTTGAGTACAACTTAATTTTATTAGTTTGCAATGCAAATGTGTGGCAAAACTTTTAATTTTCAAAATCATTCAGGGGCCCGGCAGGATGGCTCAGTGGTCTAAAGCGCCTGCTTAGGAAAGCTTGAGCGGCTGCAGGGTTTGATTCCTGGCACCATATGCTGTGCCAGCCCTGCCCTTGGGGCAGCCTGAGCCAACCATAAAAATAAATAAATAAACAAACAAAAGTTCTGAAACAAGAAAAAAAATAAAAAATTATAAAAAAAATAAAATCATTCATTCATTCATTCATTCATTCATTTGGCATGGGGTCTTGCCATACAGCTCAGCCTTGCAATGATCCTCTTATCTCAGCTTCCCTAGTGGTGGGATTGCAGGCATGTGTAACCATGCCCAGTTTGTGGCAAAATATTTTAATTTTTTTTTTTTTCTTGTTTCAGAACTTTTGTTTGTTTATTTTTATGGCTGGCTCAGCCTGCCCTGAGGGCAGGGCTGGTGCAGCATGTGGTTCCGGGGATCGAACTATGGTCCCTGCAGCCACCCAAGCTTTCCGAAGCAGGCACTTTAGACCACTGAGCCATCCTGTCAGGCCCAAAATATTTTAATTTTTTAAAAAAATCCTCTATTCCAAACAGTTTAGTGATTTCTCAGGACATTTTTTTCCTCTATGTAACACACTCAGTGCTTTATTTTTTTGTTTTTTTATTTTATTTTATTTTATTTATTTTTTTCTTGTTTCAGAACCTTTATTTGTTTATTCACTCATTTTATGGCCGGCTCAGCCCACCCCGAGGGCAGGGCTGGCGCAGCATGTGGTGCCGGGGATAGAACCACAGTCCCTAAAGCCGCCCAAGCTTTCCCAAGCAGGCGCTTTAGACCACTGAGCCATCCTGCCGGGCCACACTCAGTGCTTTATTTAGCATACTTAATCTTTAGCAAACTGAGGTAGGCGGTACTGTTGTTTTTGCTTTCTTTCTTTTAAAGATAAGGACGGTATACTTTAGAAAGGGCAAGTAACTTATTCTAGGATAAATTGTATTTGAGTTTTAGAGGATTAAACTCTTGGCTATAGTCATATAATAAAGTTTGAGATTAAGACAAGACTCTAGTTTTGACTCCCATTGCATTTCTAAAGGAGGATGATAGCTTGCAGATAGAGTTAATGTAAAAGAAAGTTAAATGCTTCAAACTAAGCATGAGAGATGAGTTAGTAAAGAATATGTGAAGTATTTGTCATGTACTCTGCTAATTGGACGTATTTATTTGAGTTCGCATTAATTCTTGTTTATAATTTTTTGGTAGTCTTTTAGTGAAGAAGACTCATTCAAAAACTGCTCGTCAGAAGTCGAAGCTAAAAAGAAGATTGAGGAACTACTTGCCATCCTTTTGAATAGGTGATTTTCAGTCTGTTTTGCCTATTCCATTCTACATGCACTAAAGGAAAAATGTTCATTGTTTTAACTTGAATTTTACATGTTTACTGGAGAGTGGAAATAATAGCATTCATCATAGGACATTTTTCATTTATATTATAAACTATTGCAAGGAATAATATACTTTTTTTGCTTTTTTTTTTTTTTTTTAATATTTGAGACAGGGTCTTGCTATGTAGTTTGAGCTAGCTTTGAATTTGCTGAATTGCCAGGCTGGCTTTTTAGTCAAGATGATCATTCTGCTCAGCCTCCTGGGTGCTGGGATTGTAGGCATGTGCAGCCATGTCAGCTTGTGATATGTGTCTTTTAAGTGATTTAATCCATTACTCTCAAGTCTAGTGACTTGATATACTGTGGATCTTAAACTATATAGTAAACCTGAATTGTTGTTATGGATATCCTTAATGTTCCTAGATTTCTTTGACTCTATAGGTGAGAAGGAAGCTTTACTCTTTCTTGATGGCAGTTGCAAAGTCTTTAACTTTATAGTTAATTGTCTTTTTAATAACAGGAAAAAAAAAACCCAGAGAAATAATTCTGTAAGAATTCTAAAACTTTTTCTATAGAAACAGTTACATAAATCAGTAATAGCGTAAAGCACAATAATGGAGGGACTGGAAAAGCCTTTTATCCCTCTTGCTTCAGTCTGTGTAAAAGAGAAAGACATCAAAAGAAAGAATGGCTCCACAAGGCTGTGTACGATTGCAGGTTGTGTGCTGGGACTCTGATTTCTACACTGACAGGAACAGTGTACTGGGATAGTTCTCAAAGTGTGAAGAGCCTCACTAGCTGAAGTACAGATTTGGTCTTCTGATGTTCCTTAGCACATATCTTTCACTTCTTCATAGAGGAATACTAATCTTGTCTCTAATTTTTTGATTCTCTTTGTTACTATAAATTTCTTACCTTGGGGTATCAAAATTCTTAACACTTTTGAATAAGTGTGCTTCTGTAAAAATTTTAGGGCTACCTAGTATTTGGTAATACTCATAAGAAAGTAGATTTGGGTTGACTCTTTTAAGTCTCAGGAAACTGATGAGGTGACATTTCCTACAACGTACTTGTTGCATGCAGTGTATAGCCATGTCTGGAACTTCCATTACTGTTGGTTGCGTGCAGCGGAGGCTCCAGCTACATGACTCAGGCTCTGCAGGGAGCGTGCAAGTGAAACTGGGTCATCTGCTCGGCTGCAGCCAGCTAGGACTCCGCCCTGCACAGTGCCAGGCCACTGCAAACAGTTGTGCACAGAGAAACCACAAGAAGCATGTGTCACAGGTTTTTCTTATTTGAATAATCAAAGTGGAGCCTAAGACCTGTGAGATGACAGGTATTAAACACTTATACAAGCTCTGCTTGCCAGTTTTTTTCCTCATGTCATGGACCTTGTTTCAATGCCTGAAGTAGAATAGCTTATAAATTACTAATAAAAAAAAAATTACATGTATGTATGTCTTTAGTTTCTTTTTTCTTCAGTGTGTATTGGTGAATTCTATAGGTATGAAAGAAGTATAAAACCATGTAATTGTTAATCCATCTTTTATATACTAGTTTACAATTGCTTAGGATCTAATCTTTCTAATGTGTCATTAGCATATGACACTCCTTAATGATACACTTACATAAAAAATAACTTTAACTAGAGGATACTTAAACTAATAACATGTTTATAGGTACCAGTTTATTATCCTAGTCGAATAGCCATCAAGTTTTCAGATAAAGCACTAGGAAAAACATTTGGTAACAAACTCCTTTTTTTCAATTCAGAATCATTTTGAATATATATGACAATATGCATTATTTGTGTTCTTGATGTTTATATGTATTGCTATGCAGATAAAAAGGAAAATGTTAACCTTCAATATCTCCACTTCTAATTAAAGTTTTTACTTCTTAAGTAAATTTCCCCTATTACTAAAATTTCTGTTATGACCCAAAAAAACAAGACTACTTAGCTGTAATTCTTTTAAGATGTGTGTACGGTATTTATCCTAAGCATAGTAGGTAATTTATCTTCACAATAATTGCTCTAATATATCATCATCTTATGGTTATATTACTGGTTCTCTGAAATCTATGTGGGGAATAGTTTTTGGTTTAGTAAAAGTAATTTCATTTTTCAAGTAAGTAAAAGTTTTATTCTGTAATCTCATTTTTTAAAACATTTTTTGTAGTGAGAACATTCAAAGTTTAGCAGTTTGAAATGCAAATACAGTAGTCTTTAACTGTTTACATATCTCATTTTGTGAAACAAATTTTTTTTCTTTTTAGAATTTATTTATTTTTCTTGTTTCAGAACTTTTGTTTGTTTATGTATTTATTTTTATGGCATGTGGTACTGGGGATCGAACCGCGGTCCCTGCAGCCACCCAAGCTTTTCTAAGCAGGCGCTTTTGACCACTGAGCCATCCTGCCGGGCCCTGTGAAACAAATTTATAAAAACTTTTGTAATTTTTGATGTACTTGCTTCTGCCAGATGTCCTGCTGATTTTAATATGTTGCTCATAGTTACATTACAGATTTAGATGTAAAATATCTTGTTACGATTGTGTGTCTTTGCTAATGTTGACAGTACCCAGTTCTGAGTGAGGCCTATAAGCTGTACATTTAAAATTTCAGAGCTTTATTTTTTTTTATAAGATTTATTTTTTTGAAGAATTTTTTATTTTATTTTTTTTCTTGTTTCAGAACTTTTGCTTGTTTATTTATTTATTTTTATGGCTGGCTCAGCCTGCCCTGAGGGCAAGGCTGGCGCAGCATGTGGTGCCAGGGATCAAACCGCGGTCCCTGCAGCTGCCTAAGCTTTCCTAAGCAGGCGCTTTAGACCACTGAACCATCCTGCCGGGCTCCCAAAATTTCAGAGCTTGAATGCATGGACTTTTGAGAAATTTACCTGGATATTTTAGAACTTCTATTGTTTAGTATTTAGTTATCTACTACATGTATAATTATTATGGTTATAAAATCTGACGTCTTCAAATAAGTGAAATGTTACACCATTTTAAAAATCCTCAATACATTTTATAATTTTTTATTTTTCTCTTTTAAAGGGTATGTCAAAACGAAAGGAAGCCCCACACAATAAGATTAGCAATCCGTCGGTCTTCATCCAAGTACTACAGCCGTGAGAGTCGGCAGTGCCCTATTCCAGCCCATGTAATTCACAAATTTGGGACAGGTGTGGACTAGTTTTCTAAGGATTTAATTGACAGGTTGTATTTGCAAAGAGCACACTTTGAATTACAAGTATATTCCAAAATGGAGTGTTCATGTGGAATAAGCAAGCAGTTAAATATTTTTATAGTTTTTGTTTTAGATTTTTTTTTTTGGTCTTTTTGAGAAGGGGTCTCGCTATGCAGTTGAGGCTGGCCTTGAGCTCACTTCTGTAGCCCAGGCTGGTCTCGAACTCACACCAATCCTCCTGCCTCAGCCTCCCCAGTGCTGAGATTACAGGCATGAGCCACCACGCCCGGCTTTAGATGTATTTTTTTCCAGTCAAATTTTTTGGTACATTTTAGGTATACATAATGATCACATTTATCATAGAGAATTTGTGCTTGTATATAATAACTTGGGTTTCATTTCCCATTTAAATGTTTTTAAACACTTTTAAGTATTTTTATTCTACCAGAAACTTTAACTAGAATTTTGTTTGTTTGTTTTTAAATGGATAATAAATATAAACATACAGTGAAGCATCTAGATTCTGAGATTTATATGAGATTTTAGTTTGCAAACTATAAAGTGAGCAAACCTATGGTAATTGGGTATTCAAAATTTAGCAAATAATGTCAGCATGGCCAATGATAAATATTTTGGATTTTACTTTTCAGTTACTTGAGACAGGGTCTTGCTGGCTTTGAATTTATTATGTACCTCTTGCTGGCTCTGAACTCAGGATGATCTTTCTACCTGTTGCCTGATTAGTGGGATTATAAGCATGGGTCACCATACCAGTGGATTTTAATTTCTTTTTAATTTTTGTACTAGGTATCCCACCCAGCATCATTTGACTGCTGAGCTACATCCCCAGCTCTTTTTGCTTGGAGATAGGATCTCACTGAAGTTGCCCAGCCTAGCCTTGATTTTACAATCCTATTGTTTATTTATTTATTTATTTATTTATTTATTTATTTTTTATTTTTTTTGTGGGACCAGGGTTCGAACTCACGACCTTGCACTTGCCCAGCAGGCACTTGTGCCTCGGAGCTATCTCCCCAGCAATCCTATTGTTTTAGCCTCCTGAGCAATAATCTCTTAATTTAAGCAATACAAATTTATCTATTTTTTTAAAGAATTTTTAAATTTAATTTTAATTTTTTTCTTGTTTCAGAACTTTTGTTTATTTATTTTTATGGCCGGCTCAGCCCACCCTGAGGGCAGGGCTGGTGCAGCATGTGGTGCCAGGGATCGAACTGCGGTCTCTGCAGCCACCCAAGCTTTCCCAAGCAGGCACTTTAGACCACTGAGCCATCCTGCTGGGCCCAAGACAAATTTATCTTAACCTCTTAATATTATGATGCAATGTGTTTTATTTATTTAAATATTTAAAATTTTATTTTAGAGAATAAAAATAGCAGAAAAAAATAACAAGCAAGAGCATATATAGTACAGAATTTCAAAACAAGAACAAAATTTGACAATGGTTGTAATATATATAATATATATATATATATATATATATATATATATATATATATACATACATTTTTTTTTATCGCCGGCTCAGCCTGCCCTGGGGGTGGGACCAGTGCAGCATGATGTGGTGCTGGGGATCGAACCTGCCAGCAGTTGCCTAAGCTTTCCTAAGCAGGTGCTTTAGATTGCTGAACCATCTCACTGTCCCCTGTATTACATATTTTCATCATCAAATCTGTTTAGATTAATAGATGCAGATATGTAAGATTGGTCAAATAATTAAACATTAACACTTTCAATAAACCTTAATTTTTTTTAACACTTCCAAATGCATTTTGTATTTAAGTCACTTCTAAATATGATGCAATGTGTTTAAATATTATCTTCTTGAACATTTTATTTAGGAAATAGTGATGTGATGACCCCATTGGTTAGTATACTAATGAAACTCTTTCGAAATATGGTAAATGTGAAGATGCCATTTCATCTTACCCTTCTAAGTGTGTGTTTCTGCAACCTTAAAGCACTAAGCGTTGTTAAAAAAGGACCTATGGATTGTTACTTAGCACCATCACTGTCAGTAACATCACACTCTGGCAGGAACAGTTTTGTAAGTATGCCCTTACTGGGTTTGTGTGGCTAAAGGGTAAATACGTTCTTTGGGGTGCTATTGTTTGATTTACTTGTTTCCTGGCATTTTTCGCAGTTGCTAGTCTTAAATATATACCATATTGCTACAAAAGTGAAACTGAATCTTACATTAATTTTTATTTCAAAAAACACAATAAGGTGTATTTTGAGGGGATGTCTTTTTTTTTTTTTTTTAAGAATTTTTTATTTTATTTATTTTTTTCTTATTTCAGAACCTTTATTCGTTTATTCACTCATTTTTATGGCCGGCTCAGCCCGCCCCAAGGGCAGGATAGGCGCAGCATGTGGTGCCGGGGATCGATCCTTAGTCCCTGAAGCCGTCCAAGCTTTCCGAAGCAGGTGCTTTATTTAGACCACTGAGCCATCCTGCCGGGCCCCTTGAGGGGATGTCTTATTCTTTTTTTTTTTTTTTAATGTTTGCACATGCAGGTCTAATTTTTTTCTTTTCTTTTTTTGTATTTTTAAGGAAGGGTCTGTGGAGTGCTCAGGATCTCACTACGAGAGCAGATTCAGAGGGATCCACCTGTTTATAGCTTCTCAAGAGCTGGGATGATAGGCATGCACCACCATGCCCAGTCTCTCTCTTTTTTAAAAAAAAGTTTATTTTTTTAATTTTAATAAGAAATAACAATGCAGTAGTTTCAAAACACATTAGTAATACATTCCCAATAATTGGTACAGTGCATATTGTTGTCATCGTAATAGTTATTTAGAGCACAGGATGCCGCATAACTTTTCTAATCATTGTTATAAAAATTTCTTATTAAATTAAGAGAAAGTAGTTGTATACATAGTCCAGTATTCCATAATTTTAGTGGGTTATTGGCAGAACTGGCAATGTTGGAAGCTGTTGAGTTAAGCCTTTTACAGCTAAACATAATAATCCAGTTTTACTTTTTATGCCTCATGGTTAAACTTTTCTGCTGTGTAGTTGTCCAAGTTAAAGCAAAACCTATATAACAAAACATGTAACTTCTGTATCTCCCAAGGTCAGTCAAGTCACCTCAGGATTTACCTTGAAAATAAGTACGGTCCTTTGTAGAATTGTTGTCAGTGTCAGTCGTCTGGATGAGTCATGGCCATTGCTTGACCAATTTGCTATCTGTGAAAGCCTGAAGGAATGTTTTTTCTCTACGTGACTCCTTAGACACACTATACATCATCAGTACCTTTCCTCTCTGGCCCCAAAATCTCCTTGAACAGAAAACTTGGGACACCACTAAGTTATAGGATGCTACAGTACAGGTTCTCTTGTCCTGAGTCCTCACTGACCTTGAAGAATCTGGAAGCAGAAAAGAATGGAAACATGGCAGGAGCAAAACCATGCCCAGTGTCAGTTCCTCTCTCTGTGCCGCGGAGGTGGATATACCACGGTTTCTGGTGCCAGGTATTGAAACCCCACCCATGTACTCTGCCTAAGCAGGTACTTTAGTCTGCTGAGCTATCTGGCCAGCCCTGCATTGTCCTTTTTTAATGTCAAATTTGTTGCTCAGATTAACATATAGTTATGCAAGAATGGACAAATAACTGTATATTGCTTTCAAGAAATCCTAATTTTTTTCTTGTTTTTTAAAAAAAATATTTTAAAGAGTATCATTGATGAGACATTAGGTGGTTGTTATTATTATTATTATTATTATTATTATTATTATTATTATTGTTGTTGGCTGGCTCAGACTGCCAGGGTCTAGAATGGCAGGTGGAGCTGGGGATCAGACCACGGTCCCCTCTGCCTGACTGAGTTTGCCCAAGCAGGTGCTTAATCAACTGAGCTAACCCGCCCAATGACACATTAGAAACAGTACACATTTAGTCATATTCTCTTCCAGAATGTTGCCATAACTCTCCAAACCCTGAATTTCAGCCTAACTTTCTTTTCCTTTTTTTTTCTTTAATTCAAAGATTTTAAGCCGGGTGTGGTGGCGCACGCCTGTAATCCCAGCACTCGGGAGGCTGAGGCAGGAGGATTGGTGCGAGTTCGAGACCAGCCTGGGCTACAAAAGTGAGCTCAGGACCAGCCTCAACTGCATAGCGAGACCCTGTCTCAAAAAGACAAAAAAAAACAAAAAAAACAAAAAAAACCAAAGATTTTACAAGGTACAAAGTAAAATACAAAAAATTATTTAGCATATAGTATAGGAATTAAGACATAATACTATCTAAAATTGGAAGATAATTATTTACAATTGAAGAAACAATATCTTTTATACAGGCATAAAAATGCAATAGGCAATGACTGAATAAAAGATTGCTCTGTTCAATAAATGGCTTTGCTCCTAGACTTAGGGGAAAATCACTTAGATTTTTACTGTAAAGTCTGATGTTGCCTGTCTACTTTTTACTGATGATCTTAGGTTGTTTTTTTCTTAGTACTGGCAATTGAGCTTTGTACCTTGCACTTGTCAAGTAGGTGCCATGCTGCAGAGCTGCAGAGCTCCATCACGGCTCTTCATTGGTGATGTTTATTATGTTGAGGCAGCCTCTTTCTATTTCTATTTTGCTGAAATTTTTAAGAGAAAAAAATAAACTATTTTAAAACAGGTTAGTAGGACAGTTACAACAATTAATACATTGCATGTTGGTGTCTTTGTGGTAGTTATTCATGGTGTATGATACAACCATGATACCTGGTCCAAACAATATTAGCACAAACTTTTAAGTGAACTAAGAAAAACTAGTTTTATAACTGTCTTAATAATCTACTGTGTATATTTTCTTGCGACTCCATCTCCTGTATAACTGTTGGCCCAAATCTCTCATGTACAGCAGTAAAGTTCTCCTTAAATGAGTTCTTGTCCAGGTAGTCTGCTTGTAGTACATTTGTAACACAGCTGTCAGTAATTTTATCCCATGAATCCTTCACCCAGATCACAACCCCCTGAAGGTGAAGCTTCACAAAGTTTCCATTAAATCATAAGAGCAGCAACAAAAGTAGACAGTAAGGAATGAAGGCTCAAGCTGGTGTAGTGGTGCATGTGTATAATCCCAGCACTTATGAGGCAGAGGCAAGAAAATTGTCCAGAATTTGAGGCCAGCCTGGGGCAACTTAGTGAGACTATCTTAAAAACAAACCATCAGTAATGGTCCAGGGACCCAGCGGGATGGCTCAGTGGTCTAAAGCACCTGCTTGGGAAAGCTTGGGCGGCTTCAGGGACTGCGGTTTGACCCCCGGCACCACATGCTGCGCCAGCCCTGCCCTTGCGGCGGGCTGAGCTGGCCATAAAAATGAGTGAATAAACAAACAAAGGTTCTGAAACAAGAAAAATAAATAAATAAATAAAATTTTAAAAAAAATGGTCCATACAAGGGCAGAAGGATAGCCATTATTTTGGCCCTAGCCCTTCAAAGTCAGTGAGGACTCAGGACATAAGAGAACCTGTACTGTAACATCTTATAACTCAGTGTTTTCCCAAATTTTCTGTTCAAGGAGATCATGGGGCCACAGAGGAAAGGGATTGACGATGTATAGTGTGCCTAAGGAGAGTCACCCAGAGAAAAAACATTCTCAGAGGCCTTCACAGAGAGCAAACTGATCAAGCAACGGCCATGACCCATCCAGATGACTGACACTGACAAAAGTTCTACAAAATGCTGTACATGATTTCAAGGTATATCCTGTGGGGATTTGACTGACCTTGTCAGATACAAAAGTTACGTGTTTTGTTATGTAGGTCTTGCTTTAACTTGGACTTAACCACACAGCAGAAAAGTTTAACCATGAGGCATAAAAAGTAAAGCCTGGTGACCAGGGAGATAGCTGAGTGGCACTAGTACCTGCCTGGCAAGTGCAAGGCCCTGAGTTTGATTCCTGCTACCAAAAAAACCCAAAAAAAACTAAACACAAAGCCAGATTAGAATGTTGAACTATAAAAGGTTCAAGTCAACAGCTTCCAAATTGCCAATTCTGCCAATAGCTACTACCTTTGTGGAATATTGGACCATGTATACAACTACTTTCTGTTAGTTCAATGAGAAGAAATAGTTGTACGAATAGTGTTTAGAAAAGTTATGTCTGTATCTTGTACTCTGACCTATAAAGACCATATGCAGTGTGTTAATTATTATGGCTGTCCTAATGTGTTTTGAAACTGTCTCATTGTTATTTCTTATTAAAAGTAATTTAAAAAATGATCCATACAAAAGTGATGAAAAATTGTAGACACCAAAATTCAGAAAACACTTATTTATGAGTGCATTAAGCATATACATTACAATAAAACAGATTATGTTTTAAGTGTTCATATTAGACACACCCACATCTTTTTTTTTTTTTTTTTTCTGGTACTGAGGATTGAACTCAGGACCTAATGCTCACCAGGCAGGTACTTATGGTGCTGAGTTATCTCCCCAGGCCTGTGTGCGTTTTTTTTTTTTTTTTTAATCAGATATGCATAGTATTTGTGCACATTTCTGTACTCTGATCATTCAGTAATTAAGTCTTGTGTTTAGCTGTTTGTATAGCATTTACTTGTTGTCCAAAGGCACCTGGCTGGATATTTACAAATACTTAGTTGTAATTTGTATTATCATTTAAGTGTTAATATTAACAATATTTGTTTATGCTTAATTATGTATTAATATTTTATAATTCAGTGTGTCCCTCTGTGATGCGGTGGATGTTTTAAATCCTTACGTTTTGCTGATGGGGCTTAATTTTTGGGTAAAGTTACTATTACAAGCTTCTTGACAAAAAAAAAAGCCAGCCAAGAAAAATCAGCCTGAACTGCATAGCGAGACCCTGTTTCCAAAAGACAAAAAAAAAAGCATCTTGAAAAATCATGCTAGGACTTCCAGTTTGGTCTTATTTTCAGGAAAATATGGTAGCGATCTAAGGATCACAGCAGAGAAAAACAGTATGGAGCCTTCCCTATTTTGGAAGAGTTAACTCATTACCCTATTTATAGGAAGATGATGGGTCATGTCATAAATTGCTAGTGTTCCAGAAATTAGAAATAAATTTTTGTCTACCAGTTTTTTTTTAAATATATTTTTTAAATTTTTTAAAATTTGGTACAGGGTCTCACTGCATAACTCAGACTTGTAGTAATCCCTGTCTCAGCATCCCCTGTGCTGGGATTACAGGTGTGTGCCACCACAATTGGTTTTGGTGCTGGGTTGGCATGGTGCTGCCATGGCATGCAATGCCGGAGATTGAACCTTGGTCTCTGTACTTGCCAGGCAGGTATTTAGATTGCTGAGCTGCGCCTGCTTAGGAAAGCTTAGGCGGCTGCAGGGACCGAGGTTCGATCCCCGGCTCCACATGCTGCGCCAGCCCTGCCCTCGGGGCCGGGCTGAGCCGGCCATAAAGATAAGCAAAAACAAACAAAAGTTTTGCCCGGCAGGGTGGTTCAGTGGTCTAAAGCGCCTGCTTAGATTGCTGAGCTGTCTACCCCACCTTGTCTTTTATCAGTTTATATATAAGATACTGGTGTCTTTCCCATAATTTTTTATTAAGATATTTTAAAAGTTTGAAATTATATTGAATTCTATTACATTATCGATAGAATTTGTTGATTTTACAGTTGAAACAACATGGCAGTAGAGAAGCAGATGCCAGTTACATTTCCAAATGACTAAAACACCTACCTATATGGATACACCTCTGTTTTAGCAAAAATGGAGTACTGTAAAAAATCATTTCCTTCTCCTCTTTCAGTAGCATATACCTATAATCTAAGCTACTTGAAAATGATCACAAATTCACAGCTGACCTGAGCAACTTCGGAGACCTTACTGCCAAAAAGAGAGGGGCTCGGGAAGTAGCTGAGAGCAACTCTCTAGGGTTGCAGAAAATAAATAGATAAATAACATTTTTATACAAGCTAGTAATGCTTGTAAGTAACTTATAATTTAAATATTTTAATCAGTCAAAATAATTTTAATACTATTTTTACCTCCACTTAAATTTATAATGAAATTAGTATTGTGAAATTAGTGAATTAATGCTGCTTCAAATTATTTTTATTCTGCGACCTTTTGTATTAAATGAAAGTTAAAGTATTTTTATATTTTATTTAATCTGTGTAGAGAGAATTAAAGCTGGGCATTGTGGTGCATGCCTGTAATCAGCATTTGGGAGGCTGAGACAAGAGGATCAACATGATTTTGAAGTCAGCTGTGGTCACATAAATGAGACACAGGCCAGCATGTACTAAGTAACGAGTCCCTGCTTAAAATTGTGGGGGGAGACAAAGATTGTAATTAATATTGACATTAGAGATAAAAATAAGTGAAAATACTTTTTGTATCTGAAATGTAGATTTCAATAAATCTAATAGCTGGCATCTTTTGTACTCCTTTTATATTGGAATTACTGTTGTGTTAATGTTTACTAAGCTATATTTGCTGGTGTGTCCATTTGGATTGGTACTATGTCCATCAACAGATGAATGTATAAAGAAAATTTGGTATTTATGCATAGGGGAGTACTACTGTACCATAAGGCTAACTTCTGAGTCTTTGCAGGAAAATGAATGAACCTTGACACCAGAGGGTTAAGTGAAATAAGTCAGATCCACAAGCTTAAATACTGTATGGTTTCTCATGAGAGACGCAAAATATAAAAAGAGCAAAACAAAAGATAATAGGTAGTAGGGAATGGATTTTGTTCAGCTGTGAAGAGAATCAAGAGAGTAGGAGAAATTGCAGGGTGTGGTGGCGCAGGCCTTTAAGGCACTTGGAGGCTGAGTCAGGTAGATCTCTGTGAGTTTGAGGCCAGCCTGGGCTGCGTAAGTGAGTTTAAAGCCAGCCTGCACTACAAAGCAAGACCCGTTTCAGAAATAAAAAGAGATGGAAGGGCGGAAGAAGGAAAAGGATTGGATGAAAAACAGAATCAAGGTGTGCTGTGTACATTTACCTTTCCCCATAAGGAATGTAATTGTTTTGTAATGTAAACATGTACTAAAAATAAAAACCAGAAAAATAAAAATAAATAATAAAAATAAAAAATAAAACCAGAAAAAAGAAAAAAAAAAAAAAAAAACTAGAAAGGAAATTCAAATGAAAAATTATATAAATTAGGATTAAAAGTATTTTTAAATTTTTGTTTTATATAAATAAAAGTGTTATATTAAGAATAACATTGGCTTTATAGAGATATTCTTTTGCTTTCTATTAGACATACCTTCAGAACGGTAATCCTTAGAAAATCAGGCTTTCATATTCTATGCATATATTTATAAAAAACCCTATTAGGTGAATCACTTTTCTTTTTCTAGGTCATTATTCTTTTATTTGCAGAAATGCATGTTTAAATATGTTGTTTTTGAGATCCTGTCCCGGTCTCTAGGGGCATCCTTAGCTCTCTTCCCAGAATAACAAGTAAAGATCTATGCAATAGTATGAGTACCTGATAGGACATCTCCAGATGTTGGAACTGCCCACAAAGGATTGAAGGTGCTGAGTAGTTTTGAAATATTTGTCAGATAATAGCTGCAGCCTTATTTCATTAGTAGGGATATTTTAAAAATATCAGGTGTCTGAACTTTTCTGCTTCTTTGTTTTCTAGGAAATGAAAGACATGGAAGACTTTTCTGAAGACAAAGAAGCACACTGTGATTTTCTACCAGTTGGAAGAACTGAAAGTATAAGAACAGAGATATCTTCACTAGATAGTCCCAAGTTTTCAAGAGAAAAAAATACTAATGAATTCCCACATTACTCACTTCCTGAGGTTGTTGATGAAGAAGTCTTTAAGCAGCTTCCAGCAGATATTCAAGAAGAAATCCTTTCTGAAAAATCTAAAAAAAAATGTCAAGTGACTGAGAAGTCGAGTGGTCCACTGCGTGCTTCCCGAGGAATATTATCGTTCTTCTCTACAAAACAAAGTCAGGATATTCCCTTAAATCCTAGTGATAATTCACCTAATTGTAAGCAGGTGTCCTCTGTGTCACCCTGTGAAGCAGGAACATCAGGGTCAAATAGTAGCAGTAGCTCTTATCTGGCTAGCCCAAAAGGTTATTCATATAATAAGGATAATGGATTAAGAATGAGTCAGGGGCCTAAAGAATCTCAGAGTGAGCAACTTTTCTCCAAAAACCACCCTACAGATAGCCATAAACGAATACCAACAGCCTGTTATCAAGGACTCACCGAAAGTAGAGAGCAGGATTCTGCTGAGGAGAAAATTAGTTTCCCACCTGATATTGATCCTCGAGTTTTCTATGAGCTACCAGAAGTGGTACAAAAAGAACTGCTGGCTGAGTGGAAGAGAACTGGATGAGACTGCCACATTGTACATACATAAGCATGTTCAGAAGAAGGTCTAAAAGCCGGGAAGGTATCACTCGTCTCAAGAGTATCAGTTTCTTAAATTCTTGTGAATTAAGCACTAATGTTAAGTAATGCAGACATCCAATGTAAGATAAAGCCAGATGACTCCAAGAAGTAAATTTCAGTACAAAGCATAAATATGTAACAGAAGCAATAATGTAAAAGTATCGTCTTTCTTATTTTTATAGTTTGTTTTTTTTTTCCCCATGAAACTATCTGTCTCGACAGTCCAGGCTGGTCTTGAACTCAAGATCCTCTTGTCTCAGCCTCCTGAAAGCTGGGTCATAGGTGTGTACCACCATGCCTGGCATACAGCTATTTTTATTGCTTTTCAATAAAAAGAATATTTTTATCAACATTAATACATTGTTCACAAATTAGGGAAAAGATGTGTGTGCCTGCATATAAAATATAGGCTTACCAAGCTTTCTAATACAGTATGAAGTTCTTTTTCTGCTAAATATAGACTATCTCAAATTTAGCCTATTACAAAATAGCCATATAGAAACTCATTGTTAGTGAACCTATTGAAATGTAAATTTATTTGGCTAAATACCACATATCAGTCAACGGACTTAAAATGTCAATTAATACTTTCTCATACTCTGAACTTGCACACTTCACAGCATGTACTGTGCAGCTCACAGAATATTGAATAAGTTACCTAGAGATCTGAGGGAGAGGGAAAGAGTATGCTGTACGGCACAGTAGAGGAACTGTTCATGCAAGTATATTAAGGAGAGATGGTCATCTGAAATGCAGGCCCATGGGCCTATAAACAAGATAAGTAATGGAAGCATTCCATTGCCTTGTAGCCAGTTTGTGGTTTGACTTTAGGGATGTGGCGTAGCACTAGAGTACTTAATACCAGGTGCAAGGATCTGGGTTTGAGCCTTGGGACATAGATGGGGTCTTGGATGTTCTGTGACATCTCTGAATTCTGCTTTTATACATGAAGTCAAGGATGCTTTATAAACTAAATTGGTGGGTGTTCTGTCTTCTGTTACTGTTAACTGTATTTCCTTTCACCAGACACATTAAAAGCTGAATATAAGATTGAGAACAGGTTATGATTTATATGCCAAAGAATTCAGAACATACCAAGGTATGTCAGCACTGAATTCTCATGGTCTTAAGGTTTACAGTTTTTACAGATACAAAGATAACATTTAAAGGATACAGTGCACAAGTGTGAATAAAAATAGCTTAAAATCATCACAAAGGTGAGGTTCCTTGTAATTTGAAAATTCCTTAAGTAGTAAGATATTTGGAAAGTTTGTTTTAGGTCCAAAACAAACTTGGACCTAAAAACATCATCATGTAAATATTAAGTGCTCTGGATGAAGGACTACATTTTTGACACACATTATTCTGGTAAGGTACTGAAACTCATAAAAGTATGTTAACATTTTCTAAAAATAGTACATTTTAAAAAATAGTGCTTGTGATGATTTCAGAAACGTAGCCAGAATGGTTTTCAGGGAAAAGAAATCATTTGGGCCACTTTACAAAGAAAACAGTTAAATGTGGAGTTTTTCAAGAATGTAAGCTGTTACATCAAAGTTTTGCGTATAGTGTTTGCCTGAGGAATGTTTAGGGTCATCTTTTATTTGTCTGCCTTTATGATTGTTTTTTTCCTTTGATGCTCTGCACGTTTATTCATGTTTGTGAATTTCTTTTATTAATGCTGGCTTTCTGTGTCTTTCAGTTCATGTTTTATAATTCTCTGCCACTAGTTCTTAAAAAACTTGCTTTTCCTCTGTTGTGGGACTAATTGCATAAATGGTAGACTTTCTTATTCTATCCTTCATGCCTCCTGTTTCATCCTCTTGTTTCTTTTTGCTCAGTTTTGAGTAATTCAACAGCTGTCATCCTCACCAGTTTGTTTTACTCACATTTGACTTGCTCTTTGACACACTTCTGATGGTCTTTATAGTATTCATTTGATTCTGATTTAATCTGTGCAATCACTATAATTCATGTAAATCCCTTTCTAAAAAAAAAAAAAAAAAAACTTGCAAGTGTGGTGACACACGTGTGTACTTCTAGCTCTTGGGAGCTGAGTCAGGAGAATGAGGGAGCTTGAAGCCCTCCTGAGCTGTACAGCAAGCTCAAGGAGAGCCTGCATTGCAAAGCGAGACCTTGTGGCAAAAAAAACCAACCACATTGTGTATTCCACTTCTGGTAGTTTCAGTATTGTAAATCTTTATAAGCTTACATTTGTGGTTATTGTGTACCATTTATAGCTCATTTCCTTAATGTATGGAAAGACAGGGGACCTCCATTTGTGTATGCTTTTCCATCAGATCATTTGTATTTGCTGCTTGAGTTGGTACAAACCCCATGGCATCATCTTAGCCCCTTGGCATGCTGACTTTCAGCTTTTGGTCCTGGCCACTTGTACTTTTGTTTATAGATGTCAACTACAGGTTGCTGTCAGTGTTTGACTTACAGGCAAACCCTGCCTTTCAGGCTTGCTTCTTGGCTGGTGCTTCCTGCTCATTTCCTGCTTTTGTTTCATGTCTGTTTTTTTTTCCTGTGTTGACTGTACAGGGATTCGGACAAATCAACAAAAAGTTTAAAGCTTTTCTTCAGGATTTGCTGCAATGATGGCAAACATGTGGCACAGGTGCCACAGAGGGTGATTGAGGTCTTTGAAAGCTCTGGAAGCTTGGCCATCACTGATCTAGTGCTTTGGAGTAGAATTCTGCAGAGTACTAGTAGTACCAGTCTATCTGTATTTATTTTTACAGTTTTTTTAAATTCCTTTTGCAATATTAGTGCTCCCACACACCCACACACATTTTTATCCTTGTTCAGGGCTAGTCAAGTCTTGCCGTTTATTACATGTTGGGAGTGTGAACATTCTATTGCAATTACTTTTGATTACCTGTAAAAAGTTAACATGCTTGAACATGGCTTGGCCATCAGATGCAATAAATACCTCCCTTCTTTCCAGAATACAAATATATTCTTTTTGTGTGTGTGTGGTACTGGGGATTGAACTTAGGACTCTGCGCTTGCCAGGCAAGCACTTACTCCACTGAGCTATCTCTTCAGCCCCTTGCTTCATCTTTAGAATATTATTAGTATTTCTGAAATGCTTATCTTGGGAGGGAAGGTATACCTTTTAATATATTTTCCTCTTGGGAGAGAGGAATATATATATATTTCTTTGGATCTCAGAGGGTTTTTTTCTTTTTGAGACAGGGTCTCACTGCATAGTTCAGGCAGGCCTTGAACTTATTATGTAGCCTGGGCTTAGGTTATAATCATCCTCCTTCAGCACCTCCAGTGCTGTGATTAGAGACAGGTATTGCCATTCCTGGTCTGAAATTGCTTAATTTTTAAAAAGCAGTTTGAAGCCGGGCGTGGTGGTGCACGCCTGTAATCCCAGCACTTGGGAGGCTGAGACAGGAGGATCAGTGTGAGTTCGAGACCAGCCTGGGCTACAAAAGTGAGCTCAAGGCCAGCCTGAACTGCATAGTGAAACCCTGTCTCAAAAAGACAAAAAAAAAAAAAAAAAAAAAAAAAAAAAAAAAAAAAAAAAAAAAAAAATAAAA